>LR749764.1:1609476-1739504 GCA_902729485.2 Mus minutoides
ACACACACTTGCTCACACATACACACACTCATATACACATATATCCCAGCATACACACACCTGTATACACACACACACATCCCTGCACACACACACACATACATGCACACAAACACAAACATGCACACACACGCTATTGCACACACATACCTACACACATATACACACACACCTGCATACACACCCTTGCACACACGCAAGCACAGACACACCAAGAGCCAGCTTTGTTACCATGCAAACATGGAGAGGGTGCGCATCTGGGGTGGTGCTCTACTGGGGAGAGAACTGTGGGCTGTGGTAGCGGTGACTCACCTTACCGGAGCTAAGTACCATTCTGCTGTGTGGTTCCTAAGGGACTGTGAGGTTCCACAAGCATCTTCATCCCACTGAGAGCTCTGTCTGTAAACAATGATGACAGAGGCTTTGTGCTGTGCTGGATTCTCTAGAATGCTACATTTCAAAGACGGAAAATGTTAATGAGTCATTTCCTAATCCTTAAGTGTCTCAATGAAGCCATGACGGAGATGGCCGCGGGCCAAGAGCCGCAGAAATCTCTTTGGCGTGCATTTATTATGGCCCATTTCCGTGTAGTCTAGTTGTCACTTTCTGATGACTCTCATCACAGAGCCCTGCATGAGGCCATGGGTCCCCCCTCACCCCACCCCTCCATGCTGCTTTGAGGATGCTTCCCTTAGCACCCCACAGAAGCCGCGTGTCACCCCATTTTGCACATCACGATCTGAAGGAAAAGTTGCTCACTGACAGGCTTGGATGGGTGTGTTTGTCTAGCACAATGTTTGAGTCATTTGTAGCATTTAAGATATTTCATAAAGAAAAAAAATCTCTATTTTCGGCTGCTCTTAACAAACCTTTTGGAAGATTTGGCAGCTCTTAGGTTTCAAAGGAACCAGGAACAAATGGCTAACTGGGGTGCCTATTAATAGAATAGAACAGTTGCTGGCCTGTTCTCCCAGCATCCCTCAGTGCCTGTGGCTCCTCCCAGCACTTCTCACCCCGCCCCCTAGCCTAAACCTCTCCAGTCAAGGGGTGGGGCTTCCCTTCTGTCCAGCTTCACATGACTATGTAACTCAGCCATTTTGTGCCCTCTTGGTCCCCTTAGTCCCTTGACTCGCTTCTCTTCGTGTGCAGCTGGCTCCTCTCTCGGTCAGCTTGTCCAGAGACTTCTTTTTCTCTCTTAACTCCTCACTCTCTTCTCATAGCCCAGGGCAGCCCGGACCCTTCCAGATGCCTTTGGCTGTGCTCTCCCTCACCAAGCCTTCTCTTCAACCGTACCTGAGATTAGTCATACTGTCCTTTTCATTCAGGCCTCATTATCGAAGATGCTACCCGCACTGGGCTAGAGCCCAGGAGTGCCTGTTTCTTTCAGATAGGCTGTGGCTTCTCAGTTTCTCATCGTCCCCATGACTCACTGCTGCTTTCTTCTTACAGAGGCACATTTATTGTCAACTGAAGTTTATTATTTACTCATATTGTCTCCCTTGTCTCGGAGGCCCCTTTCCGTCGCTGCAATGAGATAACAACGTGACTCACTTTGCTAGTTAGTGAACGGAGGCTAGCTAACTTTTAAGGGGGGTGGGGACAGTTCATTGAAACTCACAACTCTGGAGTCCAAGAAAGTCCAAGATTGGGGGAAATCCCCCTGATCTGGTCTCTGGTGGGGACTCCTTTGTCTGGGTCAACCACATCCTGGCAGAAGCACACAAGAAAGTGAGAGAAACCATCAAGCAAGACAGGAGGTTGGAGCCCAGGAAGTTGATCCAGGGGCTTGTACGTGTTTTTGGTTTTTTTTTTTTTTGTTTGTTTGTTTTGTTTTGTTTTGGTTTTTTTTTGATTGTCTTTGCTAACTGGCTTTCTTTAGTTTGTTTTGAAACAAGATCTTACCCAGAGTCCAGCCTGACCTACAATTCACTCTGTAGCCCAGGTTGGCCCTAAACTCTTCTACCTCCTAAGTACTAGGATTTGTGGGTATGAGGTAGGATGCCCAGCTCTGGGCAAGCGCCCTTACAACAGCTGGCATGAGAATTCACCAGGGTCCTGGGAGCATCTCATTAGTTTCTTCCTGAAAGAGAGCCTTCGGTCAAGTCATCACTTCCCACCAGGCCTCTTATCTTAGAGGTTCCAACACGTCTTAGCATCCATCGCCTAACTGGGGACCAACCTGTGAACACCTGATCTCTCCGGGACACTCTCAAACCCTGTCTAAACCACAGCACCCACTTCCAACCAAACCTTATCAATTTGTGGTCATCCCTTCAAACTATTCTGTTTTCAGGATGACCAGAAAGAAGTGCAAACTCACAGAAGACTGTTTTGGACATGCAAAGGAGTTAATTTTATTTGTCCATACTGGGAGGCAACAAACCACGATCTTAGCACTCAGCAGGAGGCATTCAGTTGGCTCAGGCACTCAGTCCATGGGCTGAAGGTCAGCTATGGGCTGGGCTCAGCTTGGGGTGTGGCTAAGTAACTGTCTTCCTGGGCGTCTAATGAGCTTCCTGGACTAGTAACTATCCAGGGAATCTTTTTCCCATGGTAAAGGTAGCAGCACCAGAGAGAACTCAGCACACAGTGATTTCTACCATTTTCTATGGTAGCAAGTCAAATGACCAACCCAAGGTCAGGTACTATGATCACATTTCTGCCCACAGCTGTTGGCCACTACAAAGCTTTTGTCTACCTGTACATGATTGGTGGATCCTTGGAGTCCCATTGCCTGGAAAGCTGTCTGTCTGGGGAATTGAACCCTGAACAGAACAGCCATTTGTTTATGATGAAAGAATTTAGTAGAACAGTACTATCAGTTACATTTTTGAAGACTCAAAATCAAGGTCAATTATATGGGTAGATGGGATCTAACCACCATCAAAATACTGAATTCCAAGGCTTGGATGTCTCCCTGGTTGGTGGCATGCTACACAAATTGTCATACCTCATGGCCAGGATGAGCAATGCCACCCATGCCTCCGCAGGGTGGAATTCCACGTTCTCCCCTCCTCTGGACTAGGTACTATGAAACCTTCCTTCACTGTGCCCTTTAACCTGTAACCCTTCATCGTGAGCAGCTGGATTCATGGATATAACAGTCTTTAGTGCTTTCTGAGCATCCTCGCAGTGTGTTAGCATGCGAAAGGGCTGGGTTTGAGGGACCCTCTCAAATGTGGTCTAATGTTCTGTCATAGTCCCCGACTTGGCAGGTGGCATTAGCAGTGTCACGGAAACACGGAGGGGTGGACATGGAGCTATAAACTGCCACGCCCCCGGCCCCCCAAGAACATCTCTGCTCACTTCCTGTCGGTCACTGAGCATTCTCCGTGTGCCCGATGCTGTTCTAGGAGTTCTAGGATCTGAAACCGGGCGGGGTGAGGAAGACACAGCTGTGAATTCTAGTGGAGACAAAGTCCACACAAGCAGAGGAACGTGTGAGAGGTGAGACTGTGAGGAGAACTGAGGGGTCATTACACCAAAGGGAGGCGGTGGAGATCAGGTCTTCACACGGCGCACTTAGGAAAGCCACTTCTGGGGCTGGAGAGATGGCTCTGTGGTAAAGAGGGCTTCTTCCTGATTCCAGGGGACCCGCACCACTGATATACACAACTGCCTGTAACTCCAGCTCCAGGGAGTGGGGTCAACCTGACTCCTTCTGAAGCCTCAGAATGTTCCCTTCCCCCTGACACACACTAAAGTAAATCTTTTCTTTGTAAAAGACATTTCTGGGAAAGTGACATTTGAACAGACTTGAGCGAAAGAGGAAGCTGGGCCTGTGATTCAGGCCATGAAGATTCTAGAGAGAGCCCCCCCCAATACCCTCAGCCCCCTTCCCCCACCACCCAGGGCTAACATTCACAAACACTCATTCAGTGGAGGGTTTCTTCGCCTGGTCTTTAGAGGGCTATGTGAGAAGCTGAACAGGCAAGCCTTCCCTGCAACAGGCCCCTAGAGTCAGGCCTGAGGGCAAGTTTCTCTGCCTTGTGTTTGTGTGTGACAGGCCAGGTGGGATCACAAGGATGACCACACTTCCCATCCTGAAATCATCTCAGTGCTGTCTCTCCTCCTCAGACAATGGCCAGCAGTGTTTCTAAATGTTACTAGAGTCTCAAGAAAGAAAGAAGAAAAAGAAAGGTCGGTCAAAAAGAAAGATTCTGGAAATAAAAGTTGTTTCTATTCATTTCTTCGGCCCCATGGTTAATAAATAAGCCCCTCTTTGGAAAGTACAGGGTGACTAAGAATTAGCCTTGAGGGGAAAACCTAGTAGGGAAATTTGACTAAAAACCATGGCTTACAGGCCCACGCTCTGGCTTCCCCCTCATCCTCTCCTCAAGGCCTGTGGGCATCCTGGTGTTAAAGTGGTTGGCGGGTGTTTACAAAAGCCCCTGGCACGTGGAAGCTTTGTTGGCTGGGCTGACAAACTTGGGGCAAAGGGGAACCTCCTAGCTCCCTTTCATGGGACTTTCTCATCCTTGAGACTAAGAAGACAGTGCTGGGGGTGGGGAGTGGGGGTCAGGAGCATAGGGGGTTAACCCTCTCCCCCCCCACACCCACAGCAGTGGGACAGCAGCATCCTTCATGGAAACTGTGCCCTGGCAACCTCAAGCCCAGTTGCAGGTTTGTGATGAGCTCAGCATCTGAGGCCATCTGGGGACATCTGAGGACCACCCACGTTTTCCCCTCCAGAGAAAATTTTGCTTAAAAGGCAAACCTTACTCTCATTTCCCTTTTCGCCCCATCCTTTCCCTTACCCCCCCAAACCATGGCTTACTTATTATTCTCTTTCTTTGTACCCCCACACCCCTTCTTCAGCTCCTAAGAGGGAAACTTAGAATTTGGGAATAAGGTTGTTTCTCAACCTTCCTAATACCACACCCCTTTAATATAGTTCATGTTGTGGTGACCCCTCCCCCCAACCACGAAGTCATTCCATTGCTACTTCATAACTGTGAGTTTGCTACGGTTATGGATTGTAATGTAAATATTCTTGGAGCTAGAGGTTTGCCAATGGGGTCATGACCCCGTTGAGACAGGTTGAGAAACACTGTTCTAGAACTTTCTCTCCTGACATCCAAACTGACCAGAGCCTGAAACAGCAAGCAATTAAAATTTAATTAAAATTTTAAACATGTCTCCTTGCTGTGCTTTCTGAGGGGAAACAAAACAAAACAAAACAACAACAACAACAATGACAACAAACCTCCCAAGGGTTTCAGCATAGGCAGCGAAGGGAACAGACTAGCTTGGGGTTTTACCCAAGGTTAACAAGAATCTGCCTTTGGCAGTGCTGGCATAACCACAACGCTTGCTGATGAGTGAGGCTTTTTTCTTCATAACTAAGTAGGAAGAAGCAGCCAGGGGTTTCCAAAGGGCAAGAAGCCCTTTCTTTGCTCTCACTTTTCCTGTTCCTTCCCGGTTAAAGCAAAGATCAACTCCTCTCTGGTGTGAAGTGTGAAGAAACATTCAGGGAAATGCTTTCACCGGAATGTGGACCCAAGTTGCGCTGGAAATGCTTCACACGGAAAAGCCTTCATCAGAAACAGTTTCTGTTTTTTTTTTAAATTAGATATTTTCTTTATTTACATTTCAAATGTTATCCCCTTTCCTAGTTTCCCCTCCGAAAATCCCTCATCCCCTTTCCCTGCTCCCTAACCCACCCACTCCCATTCCTGGTCCTGGCATTCCCCTACACTGGGGCATAGAGCCTTTACAGGACCAAGGGCCTCTCTTCCCACTGATGACCAACTAGGCCATCCTCTGCTACAAATATAGCTAGAGCCACAAGTTCTACCATGTGTTTTCTTTGATTGGTGGTATAGTTCCAAGGAGCTCTGAGGGTACTGGTTAGTTCATATTGATGCTCCTCCTATGGGGCTTCAGACCCCTTCAGCTCCCTGGGTATTTCTCCCGCTTCACTGGGGACCTTGTGCTCTGTCCAATGGATGACTGTGTGTATCCACTTCTGTATTTGCACTGGTAGAGCCTCGCAGGAGACAGCTATATCAGGCTCCTGTCAGCAGGCTCTTGTTGGCATCTGTGTCTGGGTTTGGTGGTTGCTTATGGGGTGGATCCCCAAGTGGGGCAGTCTCTGGATGGTCATTCCTTCAGGTTCTGCTCTGAATTTTGTCTCTGTAACTCCATCCATGGGTATTTTGTTTCCCATTCTAAGAAGGAACAAAGTATCCACACTTTGGTCTTCCTTCTTCTTGAGTCAGAAAGAGTTTTATACTCAGTATGAGGGGGATAGAGCCCGAGGAAGGATAAGTGCAGATGTACACCTTGGTGCATCTGTGGTGTGGGAGGGGATGTTGTGAAGTCACGCAGATGACTTAGTTTGTCAACAGTGTGAATTATGACAAACGTGTTTTGGAACTTTCTAGAAATGCTGAATAAAGTCTTCCTCACATATAGTTGCTCTGGCGAGAAAATGAGTGATGTCTGAGGGCTGGAAGCAAGGGACGAACCGGGAACTGGTTTGAACTGAGCTTGGCCTGCTGGGCTGAGATGGACGAGAGCAGTTGCCAGGGTTGGGGACTTGGAAGTCCCACCTCAGTGACCAGCAGGGGCACAAGAGGAGCCTTGGGCATGGAGAGGAAGAACAGCCAGCCACTGCAGACTATCACTGTGTGTGAGATGGGACAGAGCGCAGGCACTCTGGGGTATTAGGGATAGGGGTGGCAACACTAATTGATTTTTACCATAATTATAATATATAACATAGATATAATTATAATAAGCAGAAAACAGTTCTGCTTATTAAAACACATGATGAAGGCAGTCATTTAAAAGCAATAATAGACTTGCACTGCGGTACACCCCTATAGTCTCAGCTCTCAGGGGAGGTGGAGGCAGGAGAATCAGTCCTTTAAGGTCATTCTCAGCTGTCATGTGAGTTTGAGGCTAGCGGGGACATGTGATACCTTTGTGCATCATATATATATACACATATACATATGTATAAAAATATATATACACACGTGTGTTTATGTGTGTGTGCACATCATATATATATTATACATGTGTGTAGGTAGGTATATATACATATATAGATGTATATGCATACGTGCACACAAATATATAAGTTTAAAAATTCATGAAGCAAGATAGGACAGAATTTCAAAGGTCAGCAGATAATTTTATAGTCACAGAGCAAAAATTTAACACATCTCTTTCAGTGATTTGAGAGTTTTAACAACAACAACAGCAGCAGCAGCAGCAACAACAATCTTTTTATAAGAGCATAAAAGGCACAATAAGCAAACATGATTTTTTTTTTAAGACTTCTGACCTTGGTGAAGAATATACTTCAGGGCCTAGGGGTGGCTCAGTGGTTAAGCTCTTGCCTACAGTGTGAGGACCAGAAATCTGGCCTCCAAGAACCCACAAAAATGTCAGGGGTGCAGTGACTGCTTGGAATTCCAGCCTTAGAGGGCAGAGGCAGTAGCTCACACCTCAGCCTACAAAACTATTTTTGAGATGCTTTGAAGACTCCAGCATACAGTGTCCTGGAGCGTCCTCCACTGTTAGACACCCATAGAGATGGCGGTGTCTACATGGAGGAGAGACACAACTTTACAATAACCAATGATCAAGAAGTAGCATATTGGAGCTTCTGAGGATACATCGTTAACAAGCATGTGAACTCCTAGTCACCGATTAAGGGATCTTAGAAAAATATTGTTTAGGAAATACATATGTAGAATAACCATCCAAACTGTAAAGGTGCCTTGGAATACATTTACCTGAAGATTAGTTAGAAAAGCCTTTGTATGAAACTTAAATCATTCTTGAAGAGTTCAATAAATGGAGAGATACCCAATAATGGCAGACTTGTGGATCTGAGTTCTAAATTTCTTAAGTGTATGCAGTGTATGGTCTTGAGTATTTTCTTACTAAAAATGTAAGCTAGATTGTCTTAGTATTGGGGGTTGATTCTAATCTGCATTAGTTCAAGGAATCAGTAGCCCTGGGACAGCCTTAGAGAGAGGTGCTCAGTAACTGGGGCTCAGTTCCTGCACTGTCTGTAGTCAGGAGGAGATGTGGTATTAGCCCAGGGAGAAAGAGAGAAGACCCCAGAAGCAGGCTCACCCATTTGTGAAAATTTTCACAGAGTAGAGACATCATTTCAAATCTGTGAAGGAAAAGGGGCTTTTAGAAATGACATTGGAGTTGGGGTGGGGTATACACAGCACTATAATCCCAGTACTTATGAGTTCAAGATCTACATGGTTTTACTTAATGAGCTCTTGAGTGAAAAAAACCCAAATCAAAACATAATGGGGGCTGAGGTGGGTAGGGGAGCAGCCTTAGAAGGAACTGCTGTCCTACTGTCAGTGAGGAAACAACCAACTAGGTGTCCACACCAAGGGTTATTAAAATGGATCCAAGAGCTAGATAGAAAACTGTATATCCTGAAGGGTTGGAAGAAAATGGAGGAAAATGCTCTCTGGATTTCAGAGTAAGAAAAGATGTGTCAAACTCCACACTGAACACCAATCTAAACCAAGTTGGTATATCTGCCTACATTAAAACATTTTCAAAACCCACTTCTACATAAAAGATGCCAAAAAGAGGAAACTCGGATCTTAAACTTGGAGAAGGAATTTGGCATGCACCTAATCCGGAAGGATAGCCCAGATTTTATAGTACACAGCTTTAACTAAAGTTCAAAGGCTAGGGATGGGCAGTCCCAGAAGATGACATGGGACAGCTTCACAACACACAGGTAATGGAATTGAGTATGTGAGGGGTCGCGACCCACAGGTTGAGAACCACAGGCCGAGAGCCCTGCTGTCTGCATCTGCAGCCATGAGGGCGGGCAGTCATCATGGAGAGTGCAGCAGCTACACAGCCACAGGCCCTGAACATCCTCTGTTCCTGGTACCTTTGTGCTTGGCAGGTAAGGATCAGAAGGATAGTCATAGCTGGAGGGGAGTTCTCATGGAGGGCACACAGGATCTCAAAAGTATCAGAAATGTTTCACTCTTTTAAAAAAAGATTTATTTATTTTATGTATGTGAGTACTCTATAGTTGTACAGATAGTTGTGAGTCTTCATGTGGTTTTTGGGACCTCTGCTCACTCCGGTCGATCCTGCTTTGGAGCTCCAGTTGGCCCTGCTTGCTCAGTCCCTGCTCGCTCAGTCCCTGCTAGCTCAAAGACTTATTTATTATTATACATAAGTACACTGTAGCTGTCTTCAGACACCCCAGAAGAGGGCGTCAGATCTCACTACAAGTGATTGTGAGCCACCATGTGGTTGCTGGGATTTGAACTCAGGACCTTCAGAAGAGCAGTCAGTGTTCTTACCCACTGAGCCATCTCGCCATCCCACCAGCCCAAAATGTTTCATTCTTTGGAATTAATTGTATACTGGTGTGCTCAATCCCATGAACGAGGCAGGCAAGCAGAGAGGATCATGTAACAGCCTTGACTCTTTATTGATTTGGACTTTGCATAGCCCTCTTCTAATGATGCATCTGGCAGCCTGCGATCCTTCCCCCACACGGCTGTGCACACCTCCC
This sequence comes from Mus minutoides, assembly GCA_902729485.2. NCBI lineage: Eukaryota > Metazoa > Chordata > Mammalia > Rodentia > Muridae > Mus > Mus minutoides. The sequence continues at coordinate 1,619,006 of LR749764.1, forward strand.
CTATCTCCAAACAACCTCTGGGCAGCCTAGGATCCCACATCAAGCTTTGGAGCTTTGCAGTAAGTTTATCTCCCCTTAATGCCCATCAAACTTTGTTCAGTCATGCAGTACTTCTGTCTAATAGGAGAGTGGGATGGCTGAGCCTGCCTGAACTAGTTGGGGACGCATGTCCAGAAAGACAAACTGTTCCTTTGAAGCAAACTTTTGGGGAGAATCACCTTTTCCCTACCTTATACCTGTGTATAAGTGGACATTCCTACAGCTTCCTTTAGAAGTGGGACCCTGATATGTTGCCATGCTACAATGCACAGACTTACCCTCACGTGCAGTGGGCAGCACCAGTTGGATTTGCTAGGATATGTGTGTGTGTGTGTAATGTATATATGTACATATGGTATATATGTACATATGATGTATATGTGTATATGTATATATGTGTATATATGTACATGTATATGTGCATATGATGTATATATGATGCTTATATGATGTATATATGTATATCTGAATATGCATATGTGTATGTGTATGTATATGTATATAGGTAATATACATGAGAGATTAAGAGAGAACATGAACTTGGGAGGGAAATGGAGGGAGGGATCTGGGAGGAGTTGGAGTTGGGGGTTGGGGGGTAGACTTGGTAAAAACAAAATGCCTTCATATCCGAAGGAAAAAAAATAATAAAGAAAAAAAGACATCCAAGTACTCAACACTACCTAATGGGTTCTAATTTGTGGCCCAATGGGATATGGCACAGCCACTAAGCAGTTGCTGAAACAATTTTTACTATTGTGAAACTGCTCGTAAACTGTTAAACTAAGCTAACACAAGACAGAAAGATAATGCGAAGATAATTCTTCTACATTAGAATGCTGTATAAGGGTGCAGGCATAGAAGTCAGTACACCGAAATGTTAAGTGGGGTTGCTTCTGGATGAATTAGAGGTAATTTGATCTTTTTTTTTTTTTTTTTAAAGTCTAATTTGAAATGTCCATACACTTCTGGATGTAGGCATCTACTGGAGAATGATTGGCCTGGGGGTGGGGGGTGGTCTCCCTCTTCCATAGCCACCAACTATCCATAGCTCCCAGTTAGGGGTGGGAGCTTGTGAATCCCTTCCCCCACCATGGTGAAAGGTTGCCTGCCTTGGGCTTGTGCAGATCATCACTGCTCCTGCGATTTCAGAGTCATGTCCTGAAGACACCGTTCTCCTCCCAGACCTCTGGCACTTAAAATCTTTCTGTCCTGTCTTCCCCCTGGTCCCTGAGCCTTGGGGAGCGGATGCAAAGCAGATGGACTCAAGATTCTTTTAGACATTGTTTTCTAAAAGACTTATGAGCATGTGTGTAATTAATGCTTTAGTATAAAAAGATCTTCCTTGCTCAAACAACGTAAACAAGGCCGAGTGATAACCCGAAAGAAGGCAGCAAGCCAAGGACTGCAGGCGTTTGCCACTTCTCAGGAAGTCTAGGGAATCTGTCCCTATCACAAAATCTGGATAGTAGCAGGTCGCCACAGCCCTGGGTTTCAGAGGAAACTGCCCACTCTATCTACTGCATGAGCCGCTCAGTGGGTTTGAGGGTCATCTAGCTGGTGTGGTGCGTGCCATCGCGGCTTCCGAAGCCTCAGGGCGCGGGGCCGTTCCGCGGAGCTGCTTGTCGCCGCTGACCAGCCGCAGCAGCGACGCGGACTTGGGGACGCGCGCGGGGCGGGGACCAGGCTACCCGCCTCCTCCGACTGGGGAGTCCCCGGGGCCGGCGCGCGGGGAAGTCCCAAGCGCGGGTACAAGAGCACGGCGCGCGCCCAGGGGGCCGGCCCGGACAGTGTCGCAGCGCTCCAGCCATGGCGCAAGGCCTCCAGCTCCTGCTTCTAGGCTGCGGTACGGCCCCCAAGCCCGATCGCCCGGTGCTACCCGCGACCCCGCCTCGGTGGCCTTGCTTACACCGCTCTGTCTCTCCCCCTTTCTCTTGCAGCCTGCAGCCTGGCACCCACGATGGCGATGCGGGAGGTGACTGTGGCTTGCTCCGAGACGGCCGACTTGCCGTGCACAGCGCCCTGGGACCCGCAGCTCTCCTACGCAGTGTCCTGGGCCAAGGTAAGCTCCACTGGGGTTTGCGCGGTCCCTTGCGGGGACTATGGAAACAGGCACCCAAGAGACCCGGTCTCCAGGGGCCCCGGATTGGGCACTCCAACCATTCTGATACCCCATTTTCTCCCACCTCCCTTCATCCACATCCATGGCCCATACTCCCTTATGTTAGTCCCCCTACAGATCATGATCAAAAGCGGCTTGGAGTGAATGATCCCACCAGAGGTTTTTAAGGGATTGGATCCGTGTGACAGGCACCTGTGGGTGCAGCCAGAGAGCTCCAGTGAAAGCAACATGGGCCTAGATTTGGTCATGGGACAGGGAACATGTCCCCAGACTCCTGATTTCTTGTGCCTTGTGACCATGGCACCATCTCAAAGAGGGTCTCAGGTGGCTTAGGCTGGCCACAAGAGGTAGTTAGGAGCCATCATCTCTTTTCAGCTAAGGCACGCTATTGGCTCCTCTGCCACCTTGCTTCTGCATGACAGCCTCTGAGGGGTCGGGTCTGGCCATGAATGAAGATTTCCTTAGAAATGTGCCAGAGCCTGAGGCCCAAACAGGAGAGAATGTATCTCTGCTCCTGTGGTGGGAAATTGAGTTGCAGGAGGCAAGACATTTGAAAGGTTTCCTTTCAGTGAGAGCCCTCAGACTCCAACATTGTAATTCCTCTGGTATTTTAAAACCCAGCTGCTGTAATTTAATAGAGCCGGCCTTTGCACCTCGGCTTTCAGCGAGGTTCTGAGAGAGGCCACCTCCATCTGAAAGCAACATGAATTAACACCCCCCCCCCCCCCCCCCCCCCGGGAGTGGCTCTGAGGAGGAAGCCTCTGTATGTTCTCAGTTTTCAAGAAACACGGGGCTGCCTTCTTCCCACAAAGAATGATGTTATGAGAAGTTTAAACGTGCGAGGCAGAATGGGAAGTGTGTGTGTGTGTGTGTGTGTGTGTGTGTGTGTGTGTATCGTGGTGTGTTTACCCACTTTAGCCACTTGTCTGGGCTGGGGGAAGGAGGGTGGTAGCTCAATGGTACAGGGCTTGCCCAGCACACACAAAGTTCCAGGTTTGAAATACTAAAGCATCAAAGCAAAACCCCAAACAACTCAACAAACTGGATTGTTGACTCCCCAAAGATAATGACTTCCCCGGTGCATTCTGCACTCTGCCCAGTGCCCAGGGTCCACCCTGTTACTGAATCTAAATTTGTGCCTTGAAGGAGGTAAATACCATGGAGATCTCAGGCCACTGCTGTGTAGAACACTGTGGAACAGTGTTTTGTTTTGTTGTTGTTGTTGTTGTTGTTGTGTGTCCCTTTCTTTCTTGTTTCTCCTTTCTTCTGTCTGAACTCAGTAAACAGGAGTCCAAGAATTGTTTGAGTAGGCAAAACACTAGCCCTTTAAAAATAGCGTCAAAACAATATTTGAGTGCTCACCATATGCCAGACTGTGGGAATAAATATTTACATATATTATCTACCTCTGTCTTCCGGAAACGTGTGGGCTTAAGAGTCCAGAGCTGTGCTTGCTCCCCCTTTACAGGTGAAAGCACCGAGCCCGGGGGAGTGAAGTAAGTGGACTTTGAATCAAGCTGTCAGATTCCAAGTCTTGGCTTGTTAGACTACCTTGATATCTAGATTTTCTATTTTAATTACTTGGAGTAAAAAAAAAAGTAAAATTTCCCCCGAGCCAGCCAGCCAGCCAGTGGACTTAGCCATCTCTAGGAGGGAACAAAACATAAAACCATGATCCCTCCCAGACTAATTTAAAAAAAAAGAAAAAGAAGAAAGAAAGGAAGCAAGAAAGAAAGAAAGAAAGAAAAGAAAAGAAAGAAAAGAAAGAAAAAAAGGAAGGAAGAAAGAAAGGAAAGAAGGAAGAAAGAATCATTAATATCCTCAGGGGAGTAATTAAAAAGTACTCATGAAACAAGTAGATGAAATTTCAGACTGCGAAGTTCAAACAGTTGTCAAGTTAAGTCTTCTCCCACAGGGTCATTAGGAATGGTTCAGTAAATCACAGCAATTAGCCTTTGACCTCTCCTTGGATGTCGGCAGATGATGTCACTCTGAAACGTATTTGCTTGTTTATTGGACAGAGTTCTTGCAAGGTCTGGCCTAAAGGTCTCTTAAAAATTCATTCATTCATTCTCTCTCTCTCTCTCTCTCTCTCTCTCTCTCTCTCTCTCTTCTTTCTTTAAAGAGAGCAGGTGGTAAAGATGCTTACTCAATATGAATGAAGCTCTGCTGAGAAACAGAAAAGGAGTCTGTCTCCTCTTATCCCCCGTCCATTGGTGGCTAGAAGCTAGAGGAGGTATCACAGAATACCTTGATATTCATATGTATTATTTCTTTCAGGACTTTTGGACAAGTGCCATCATACTTATCATTTTATGCCCACTAATTGATACATTTGCATTGTTGTGGCTTATGTAACAAACAAACAAAAAAATGGATAGAGAGTTCTAGAAATAAGGCCAGTGGATGAAGTAGCTTAGTTTGTTGTTTGCTTGGTTTCTGCATCATTTTCTTATAAAATGTTCTGAGGAACTGTGAGGTAGGAGGTTTAAACCCAGCCTGGCTCTTCTTGCTTCCCTTTCTCTTCTCTATCCTGGTGTTGTAAGATTTACTGCCTGTGTGAGCGCTCAGTGCAAGCAGAGCCCCTTGGACTGAGGTATAGCCAGCCGTCTACCACAGTGGCTCACATCTTGCAGGCCTTCTGCCTACCACAACGATGGTTACACATGGCTTAAAAATTCCACTTACTATTTAGTCCTTGGGTTCCATAGAACATCCTGCCACAAGCCAGTTGGTGCTGAGGACTCGTGGCTAAGAAAGGGACCCGTGCAAGCCGTATCTTAAAACATTCATTTGCCTTTTGCCAAAAACTCCAAGCAGTTGGAGTTCAGTTAGTGTCTCTACAAACACCGATGGGATGGGTCGGGGTTTTATGCTGCTTCTAAGCTGTGGTGATGGGGAGGCTGGCGGGATTCAGTAGAGACAAGCATAGAAGATCAAGGGCAAAGCCCAACGCAGTCAGCACCAGCCCACTTCGCTCTAGTACAGCTCTTCCTAACAGGAAACCCCGGAAGTTGCCCTCTCTCCCCATCTTTCAAAGCAGAATGGATGATGGAGAAGAAATAGAAAAAAAATCAATAAGTTCTATCCATCGGGACTATAACTCGGGTTAGTTTTGAGAGCTTTGAGAGATTGCAGCTCGTGTGGGAGGAGGCGGTTAGAGAACACAGGCAAAAGCGCTTTGAGCCCGCGCTCTTTTGTTGTTTCCAGTAGTGTTTGTTTACATTGAGATTTCTGAGGACAGAACCTAGTGATGTGTGTGCTGAACATATAAGGCCCTGCGTGAGGGTCTGTGTCTGTCCTTTATGGAATGTCACTGTGTCTGTGCTGAAGGTCTGAGGAGAGGACAAAGTTCCAGATGGACAACTTTGGTCATGGTTGGGGTCCTTCTCCGCTAACAAAGGGGACTCATTTACTCCGCAGATGTAGTGCCTTCCTGGATCACGCTAGTAGCCCTGACAACCTGTGGTGAGGCAAAGTGAAAGAGGATATCTGATGTGGCCTCTGGGTGATACTGTGGGGGTGGGGACAGGCATGTGTCACAAGACACACTCTAGTTAGACCATTGTCAGGGGAGGAGCAAAGAGGAAGGAAGGCAGTGATTTCAGAGAATGGGTCACATTTGCCTTTAGAAGGCAGAAAATCCCTGGCCAGATAATGGGCGTGGTCTGGTCCAGGGCAATGTTCTGTTTCTGAAGCTCATGCTGCAGGGAATGTTGGAAATGAGGTGACTGGTTTACCTGAGGCTATCTGACAGCTCAAATCTGGTCATCACACCAGTGAATTGGCCTTGACTGCTGTCTCCCTGGGTCTTGGTTGCGCCCAGGAGCTGTATTTCCTGTCTCCACCGGTGAGTGATGCTGAGCTCCGAGGGCAGGGCTCTGAAAAGAGCAGCAAGCCTCCTGAGGAGTCAGCGTTCATGCCATCCCACAGGGGTCCACCCACGAGCTAACAGGTGCCACTTGTTGAGTTTTCTTGATTCTTGTTTTTGGGAGAAAAAGGAAACATTTCCCTATTAAATTGAGAAGGACCGAAAATCTGAAATGTGAATACACACACACACACACACACACACACACACACACACACACACACTTACTGTCACATTGGCACATGTCCTTCTTGCCTTAGAGAACTCACTTTTAGCTCAAACTATGAATGACATAAGGTTGGTTCTTGGATATCGTTTATATTTATACTGCGTTATTGTATATCACAAGTATGTGCCACATCCTAGGCCCGGTGATAGCTATCCCAAAATCAACATGGAGAAGATGGCTCAGTTGGTAAGGTACCTGCTGTGTAAGCATGAAGTCCTAATTTTTGAGTCCCAGAATCCATGTAAAAAAGCAGCATCAAAGGCAAGGATGGCCACCCGTGCAGATGGCCAGAGATAGGCCAATCCCTGAAGCTCATCGGTCAAGCAACTTTGTCAGTTCTGTGATCTTCAGGCTTTTTTTTTTTTTTTTGAGAGACTCTATCTTGACAGACAAGGTTGAGGGTGATAGAGAAGACATCTGATGTCCACACGCAGGAACACATGAGTGTGTACCGCATGCCCTTATCCACACTCAGAGACCAAGCAAACATCTCCAGAGTAGCACTGATATGTACCACAAAGCACTTTTGGTACAAGCGAGGTAACTAGTGATCTAAAAGGAAAATGATCCAGCAGGTAGACCTAGGGATGATGCTAGGACACAGGACGGTCACAGAATGTAAAGGACTTGAGTGCCAAATGTTAACAAGTCCAAGGTGTGCAACCTCAGCAGCAGCGAGCCACTGAGGGAGCTTCAGCACAGAGAATGATGCCATGCACATCCAAGGAAGGGCACATTTCTCACACGGATGCAAAGGATTCAACAGTCCCGGGAAGACAAATCTTTGGGAGCCTGTATGCGTTTACTGCATTGAGATTCCTTTCAGGTTAGCTTATGGAAGGCGAGGGCACATTTTCACCTAGTTGGGTTTTCTCCATCACCATTTCTGACTGTGTGGTCAAGGAAGGATGGGGCTACCCCAGACAGGAAGAGTGGCTCATTGAGGTTCTGGCCATGGCTGAAAGTAGCCTTGTTTATGTCTTTTGGAGGTAGGAATAGGGTGGCTGAGAGTTGAAGAGAAACACACAAACAAACAAACAAAAAAGTCACATGCTTTCTACGCATACAAGGGGAATTCTGAATCACATGAGGACTGGGCTCCCTTAGTTTATTCTTGGTTCTGTCACCGCATGGAAAAGAGAAGTTTGCGGAAGGTCTCAGTGACGTAGGCATTTTATGCAAAACAGGACCGATATCAAATTCATTTACCCAAAAAANGAAACACACAAACAAACAAACAAAAAAGTCACATGCTTTCTACGCATACAAGGGGAATTCTGAATCACATGAGGACTGGGCTCCCTTAGTTTATTCTTGGTTCTGTCACCGCATGGAAAAGAGAAGTTTGCGGAAGGTCTCAGTGACGTAGGCATTTTATGCAAAACAGGACCGATATCAAATTCATTTACCCAAAAAAGGGTTTCTCTGTCTAAAGCCACTTCTGTAATCTCTTTCTGGTTACTTCTGCAATGATTCTAAAAGTGCATGTGAATGTGTGTGTGTACACAAGATTGTCTGTGTGCATGGGTCTGGAGACTAGAGACTTAGCTTGGGTGTCTTCTTCAATTACTCTTCACCCTATATTTTTAGATAAGCTCTCTTACTGAACCTGGAACCAGCAAGCCGTAGGAATCCTCCTGTACCATCTTCCACAGGGCTGAGATTGCAGACCGCTGCCCACTCACCCAGTTTTTCTGTTTGTCTTGTTGTCAACATAGGCGCTAAGGATGTAGCTTGGATCCTTAGGCTTGTGCTTGGATCGACTAAGCTCTCGCCAACTTTCCTAAATTTTGTACCAACACTCTTGGGCACAAACCAGAGAAAGGCCAACAATCTTTCCTGGATACTACTCCTTCACACAATTAAGCATTCTTTTTGGATTTTTGGATTTTTGTTTTGTGTGTTTGTTTGCATGGAGAGCTAGTACTGACTTAGAAGATCAGGGTGTCCTAATGTCATGTGATGGTTTCTTAGTGTGCCCATGAGTCTCCTGTATGTTTTAAGCTGAGTTTTTCAAAGAGGATAGAGCCCAGAAGAGCTGGTGGCTAGTGAAGATTATAGGTCCAGATGGAGAAGAACCCCTAGAAAAGAAGTTGTTAGGTACCCCAAGCTCTGTCTGCAGTCACCTTGGACCAGACTTTCTGGGTCAACTCTAGTGTATCTTTCTTTGAGGAGATGAGGCACAGAAGTAGGACTGACCTAGAAGTCTGGGCCCCATGGGCAGAGTGCCCTACGTGCCACCCTTATGTAGAGGTCTGTGTATTGTATACCTCCACCAGTAAAGACTTTCTGTTATAAGGGATTATAATTCTCTCTTAAAGAAAATGAACTATGTTGGCTTATCCATTATGTATTAGATTTTTTATTTTTTTACATTCCCATCATATATAAGACAACACAGGTCACTTTCTTTAGAAAAAGCTGGCCTCAGAGCTTTGTGAATATTCCCGCCCAGGCTTGGTGGCATTCCATTATCATCTTTTCCAGCCTTTATATTGGTTTTATTGCTAGCTTCCCTGTGGTAGTGAATTGGAGCAGGTAAACACACTTGCATATTTTTTTCCCACATACCATTTTTTCTGATTAGGTTTTTCCTCTAATAGGACAAGTATCTGACTATCCTTAAGTGGCTATGACTGTTTATTACAACCAGTCTCTGAGTTCCCAGGATGTCAGGCCAGAGTCAAATGGGCCTCCACTAGACTCAAAGGGTTCTGTGTAGTTCCATGAAGAACATGAGCTCAAGGTCCAGTTGACACCCACCACAAGATGACAACCTCAGAATGGTTGATGTGAGCCATGAAAGGTCCATGTCCTAAAACATGTCTCCATTACATTATGGTGAAACGTGAGAGAATCAGAATGCAGTGGCATTTTGGAGACCTAATGGGCAGCTAACAGATTTCTCTGTAGTGGGCTGGAGAAATGCTTTAGTCTGTGAAGTGCTTACTGTGGAAGCGGGAGGGAGTCTGATTCCCAGAACTAATGAAAAAAGTGGTGGCACAGCTCTCTGGAGCTTACTGGCCAGCCAGTCTAGCCAATCAAAAAAGTCCCAGGACTGTGAGAAACTCTACTTCAAAAGGCAAATGAACAGAAAATAAGATTGGATGGTGCCTAAAGAGGAAGGGCAACTGAGGCTGTCTTCTGGTCCTCACATGTGTGTGCACCCACATGAACGCACATATGCACACACAACACATGCACTCACATTAACAAACACACATGCACTCACATGAACACACACATATGCCCTCACATGAACACACACATGCGCTCACACGAACACACACATATGCACTCACATGAACACACACATGTACTCATATGAACATACACATGAACACACATATGCACTCATATGAACATACATGTACACACACAAACATACAACACATGCACATCCCCCCACATGTATGTGTACTCACATAAACACCCACACCCACACATGAACACATACTCACTCACACACATGCACTCATATGAACACATTCATATGCTCTTATATGAGCATGCATGCACATGCACAAACACATACAACACATGCATACAACACATGTACGTGTACTATCATAAACACACACCCACACATGTACCCTCATGAACACACACACATGTACTCTCATAAACACACACACACACACACACACACACACACACACACACACACACAAGGTTTCTCCCTAGAGCAATGGATTGAGACTTCCAGGGTAATTTTACCAGATAGGAGCCAAGAAGGATGAGCTGGAAGAACCATCTGTAGATGGAATGGTAACAATCAGCTATAGCAACAGCTTCTCCCTCCAGCTCTCCCAACTCCACAGTGGTCCCTGTGTGCATCTCATTTGACTTTTATGATATATTCCTTCTAGACAAGGGCATGAAGCACAGAGATGATGAACATGACTGAAAATCACCTGGTTATCTGATGCAGAAGCTCAGACTCAGCTTCAGGCTTTCTGATTTGAAAGCCAAGGTGCTTGTCATGTTCCCATTATTTCTTAAATTCATTCATTTATTCAGAATGCACATTCTGAATCCTTCCTGTGTGCAATGAACTATTTAGTATGCTGAATGAACCCTTGGCTATGTATTTAAAAACATAATAACAGTAATAATAACGTCTTTGGGGCTTTCCATCTGAATGGTACCATACTTAGGGTTGTATGCAATATCAGATATAGCTTATCTCCACTTCTAGAAGATGTGGTCGTTCCTGGGTCCCCTGGGTACAAACTAATCCTGAGCTGCTCCACCAGTTGGCCAAGAGCAGAAGGAATGGTGGTAGGACAGGGCTGGGATGGCTCCCACTCAGCCCCACTCCAAAGCCAGCGCTCTTAATTAGGCTGCCTCTGCCATACTCATAACTCTCGGTAAGAGCCATAAATCTGACTCTGTCTGTTGGACCTAGCACATTTCAAAGTAGAAAATCATTTTTCTAATAAAACTACACTCAGAAAAAAAAAAAGCCCTGACATTAATGCTCATACATTTTATACTCATTATGGCATCAGCCTCGGAGCCAAACTCTTTTGCACATTATAAAGAGCTGTTTTTATGATGAATGGGGATTCTATTAGCACTTTAATTGAGTTCGAAACCAAAGTACATGGATGTTAGTGCACAAGGAATGCAATTAACAGAGGGCCGTTTTAGTAGGCTTTGGCTATGTCATCTTACCGCAGTGACAGTGACATCTTTAGACACTTGAAGTCTCCTCTTCACATATGGTTTATCAAATCGCTAGGCAGAATGCTTAAATTCTGTGTGTTTCTTCTTCTTCTTCTTCTTCTTCTTCTTCTTCTTCTTCTTCTTCTTTTCTTTTCTTTTCTTTTCTTCTAAAAAAGAAACTTCTTTTCACTGAGAGAGTCAATCATATATTTAACAGAGGCAATATCTGAGGTGCTCAGACTTCAAGTTTGTGATCAAAACTTGTTTGTTCTAGGAATAGAAATGTTGCTTTAGCAGGTGAATTGGGTCATTTCTAGGAAGTTTACACTGTGTGTGTGTGTGTGTGTGTGTGTGTGTGTGCGTGCGAGTGTGTGTTTGCATGTGTGTGCTCCTTCATCTTTGCCTGTGCTTATGGACACTAGTGGCTGAGGTTAGGATGCCTTTCTCAGTCATGCCACACCTTGTTTCCTTGTGACAATGTTTCTTTATGGACTGGAGAGTTTATCATTTTAGCTAGACCTGGTGGCCAGTTAGTCCCTGGGCATAACTCACCTCTTCATTCTCTGTACTGGGGTCACAGGCATCTCTTTACTTGGGGAATGGAGATCTGAGCTCACACCCTCAGGCTTCTATAAGCACTTTGTGCACTGTCCACAGGTTCTCTCTGTTGGCCAATCTGGCCTTGACCCAGCAACTCTTTAGTCTCAGCCTTCTGATTAGCTGGGATCACAGGCTGTCTTACTGGGTCTGGTTAATTGGCATAGATTTGAATAAATATATTTGAACAAATTACATAAATTTGTTTAAAAAAATTTTACCACAATAGTTCTTAGTTGAAATATGGGCTCCATTCCCACATTATTTATTTAGCTTGTACTTTTTCAAATTTGTCCATCATTAAGAAATTTATTTAATTCACATGCCCTTAAAATTAGTTCTTGTTTGTTTGATGTGGTGTTCCGAGAATTAAAGAGAACACTCATTTTAATTTAGGTTTTGTGGTTTCCTTAAGGTCGTCTCTGTCTCAGAGAAAGAATATGATACTTAAGTCATTTATTCAAATTGGAGGCCTTGAGACAAATCAAAGTCCTTAGGCTTTCTGAAAACGGGAGGTCTCATTTTTTTTTTCCTAATTCAAAAAAATAAAAAATAAAAAGTTCAGTTGTCAGCATAAAAGTTAATCTGCAGAGTGTGGATATTTAAAACAGCATTGAAACGAGCGTTTTGAGAAATCAATTTGCCCAAATTATGTTGTGCTTTCCTATTCTGCACGGCAATATTAGCATCACGAAATGCGCATTAAACAGTTCCCGTCAATTATGCTCGGCTGTGAAGGAATCGGAGGGTTCCTTTGTTATAAATTACTATTTCCTAAAATGCTTTCGCAGAGAAGCAATGAAACACTTTTGGATTTGGAATGTTTAAAAAGCTGCTCTTGCCAGTGGTTGGTTTCAAGCCAGCACCAAATGTTCATGTGAACTCAAAGCACAGAGAGGGCTGGTTCAGCTGCCCACTTACCTCTCTGCACTCTCTGAGACATCTTCAGTCCCTAGCGCTGCTTCCGGCCACAGCTGGTTCATCTGACATGGCGAGGTGAGCTGGCCATGGGCCTTTTGAGAATATTTGAAATTTTGCATAAGGGGTTTCCTGGTATTCATTAACGCTTCACTCTGGTTTTGAGCATGTAACAGAGATGTAAATATGGTTGCTGCTTTTATATTAGTGGGGAGAGCCTGTATGTCTCTGGTGGAGTCTTATAATTACCCTTTCTCCCTTTTTGGAAAGTTATGTCTTAAGATGATAAAAGCAAGAACAACTGACATCGTATAAACCTTGAACATGAAACCGGGAGCGGGCTGTGGAATATTCCCAGGCACGCTGTACAGCTTTATCCACTGTGTTCTAGGGTTGCCCCCTCGTAACCACGACTTCACTTATTCCCAACTCAATGACCTATGGCCAATCATAGTACAAAAATCCTAAATGAAAATTTTCCAAAGTAAAAATTTCCAAGTTTCACATTGTTTGCTGCTCGGAGAAACATGATAGGAACCTCAGAGCTTGTCTTGTCTAGGGTATAAGTTACCCTTCATTCGCCTATCTACACAAGATAAGATAAGCTACCTTTTCATAAGTCACTAAGTCATCTTTGTGGTTGTCAGATATACTTAGGATCAGGTAGCTTAGATTCAAGTCTCCCATATTTTACTTAATAATGGGCCTGTCACACAAGAGTAGTGGCATTAAGAGTTTGGATATATCAAAGAGAAACTATACAGTGCTTCCTTACTGGAAGAGAGAGAGAGAGAGAGAGATCCAAGCTCCTTATGTGGAGATTGCTAAGGACCATGGTAAGAATGAATCTTTTATCCCAATGTTTTGAAGAAGAGAAAAGAAACACTCACCAGTTTTGTTGCCCTACCTCAGACTATAAAAGCCATGGTCAGTGTATGTCTCAAATGCTTCAGTGACGTAGAAAAGGTATTCATTTTGGGTATGGGAAATGTGAGCAGAAAACCTATGCCTGGTTTAGAAACTAAGCCGTCCTAAACAAACAAACAAACAAACAAACAAACAAACAAACCCCAGGCTATACACCGCCTACACCAGCTCCAGGGAATACTGTAGGTTTTGATCTTGACTTTCTCATTGGCTTTTCTGATCCGAGGGAGAACCCTCTTGATAGATGGAGAAGCTCCCCAGGAGGAAAGCGGATGCAGGTCATCTCTAAATGCCACTGCAGTCTTATTTGCCATTGAAGAATGATTTAGAAAAAAAGAGATGGATGGAACATTGGTCATGGCTATGGAGAGACTGAAGAGGGTTAACCAGCTCAAATTGGTCTTGTGTGGCAGCTCTGCTGGACAGTCAGGGGGTGGGAGAAGTTATAAGTCATCAAGAGCCAGCTCTATCTGTTCTAGAATCAGTTGGATGCTCTTGGTTTCTCTGAAGATTCTGATGAAAGGATGAAGCTGCCTCCTTTCATCATTCCTGTATATGTGTGTGTATGTGTGCACACACATGTGTGCATGTGTATACATGTGTGCATGTGTGTACATGAGTGGGGAAGCCAGAAGTCATTGTTGGATGTCACTCAATCATCCCTCCACCCCTTAGTTTTTGAGACAGTGTCTTTCATTGAGCCTGGAGCTCCCTAGTTTAACTGACACTCAACCCTCTGGGATCCTCCTGCCTCTACCAGTCCAGCACAGGGTTTACAGGCATGCACCGTCACACCAAGCAACTTTTGTGTCAGTGCTAAGAATTGAACTCAGGTCCTCACGCTTGTACAGCAGGGACTTTGCAGATGGAACCAAGCCCTCAAACCCAATGTTGCTGTGTTTTGTAACTCCAAAAACCCCAGTCGTTTTGCTTCCTCCCAGATACTCTTGCTTATTTAGTGAGGAACCTTTAAAAGTGGGGGAGACTGTCAAGAAATAGGATTCTCTGTTCAGAGACAGCCTGTCTCTGGAAGTGAGCATAAATCTGCCAGCAGATGTCTCTGCAGCCCACAAGTCAGCACACTGAAAGCTACGATTAAAACTGGGTGACCTTGTTGTGTGGCTTTGGCTTCCTGTGTTAAACAGAACTGACCCAGACTGGTGTTTTCACAAACACACGGGCCTGTGCATTTTTTTCCCCAGTATCACCCCCAACCCCTTGGCTATTTAGTTCCCTGCCAGAGTCCCCCCTCTGAACATTGGAGAATTGCAGTATGCTCCCCATTAACAGTTCTCTACATCACAGAGAAGTCCAGTGGTCTGTCCTTTTCCCTACAGTGACTCTTGGGTTCTGTTATGATAGTAAGGCTAGGTAAGGGTTGCCACTTGTCCCAGGGCTTCCTACTGGTCGCCAGCCGAGCAGCGAAGGGCAGTCCCAGGCTGTTTAGGGATGCTGACTGCCTGCCAGCACCGAGAGCAATGTTCTGCTTCCCTGTTAGTGGAAATCTATTTTGGAAGCTTTGAAATTAAAGTGTGTCCAACCTGTTGCCCGAAGGGCACATGTGGCTCTGAATAGCTATAAATGTGGCCCAACACAAAGTGGTACATTCATCTAAAATATTGTGAGATATTTTTGGTGGGGGTTTTTTGTTGTTGTTGGTGGTGGTGGTAGTGGGGATTTTATTTTTTGTTTCTTTGGCTGTTTGTTTGTTAATTGTACATTTCTTGAATGTGAATCTTGTAAATGACAGAAGTAAGCTACAGAGTCAATGTGCTTAAAGCCATTTAGGTGGAGGAGCTAACTACTGATGGCAGAGTAGAAACACTTTTAAGCCTTGCAAGCGTGAGGACCTGAGTCTAATCCATAAGAACTCACAGTTAAAAGAGCCAGATGTGGTGGCACATGGTTGTCACCTCAACATGATAGTTAGGTCTGGGGCTTGATGGCCTCAGTCTAGTGTACATGGAAAGATTCAGGCCAGAGAGAGAGACCCTGTCACTAAAATACAGAGTAGGTCTCACGTGAGAAACGCATCTGAGCTTGTCCTCAGGCTTCTCCACACACGCATGCATACACGTGTGCCTGCACACACATGGGAAAATACAGACACATGGATGGAAAAGAGAGTGGATGTTGAATGTGGTGTATGGCACATCTTTGAGGAGATACTGAAAACAATCCAGAACTCAATCTCCAAGAGAGCTCAGGGAGAGAGCCAGTTAGATTTTGTGGCTAGCTTGGGTATCTAGCCCTTACTTCAGGCTGGTCTGTCACGGCCCTTCCATAAGGTGTTTTGCCTTGACTCTCGTAAAACCTCCTCATGCCACTGTCCCCAGCATCTTTCTGCCTCTCTTAGAAGAGAGATAAAGCTTCTAATCATCCGTGACCTCGAATATCAAAGGTGCTCTCTAAGAGGGGGCCATTATTCATCCATTCAACCAAACCTTTGGTTTAGTTGAGTTTGAGTTGGCTGGCAGTGGCTTTGGTTTTGTTGTTGTTGTTGTTGTTGTTGTTGTTGTTGTTGTTTGGGGTTTTTTAAAAATAGATTTAGATGCCGGGCGTGGTGGCGCACGCCTTTAATCCCAGCACTCGGGAGGCAGAGACAGGCGGATTTCTGAGTTCGAGGCCAGCCTGATCTACAAAGTGAGTTCCAGGACAGCCAGAGCTATACAGAGAAACCCTGTCTCAAAAAACCATAAAAAAAAAAAAAAAAAAAAAAAAAGATTTAGAAAGTAAATTTTGGCATCCAAAATTAAGAACCAGCTAGTGGGTGACTTAGCATCTGAAACAAACAAACAACAACAACAACAACAACAACAACAAAACAAAAACAAAATAATGCTTAAAAGAGCAAAATCCAACCCAGAATGATCCACCTGGTGCCCGCCCTCTCCTCCCTACTTACAGGTCTCCCAGCCAGTGTTTCTCTCACCCCTGCAGGGTGGAGGCTGTGTTGGTCTTATCTTGTTTCAAAGCAAACATAGTTTCAGAGTTTTAATAGATTCTCTTCTTCTCCCCTGGAATTCCTATTTGCGGGGGGGGGGGGTTTGGGGGATGGGGGAGCACCCTGTCTTGCTTTAAAAACATACATGTTTTGATGGTGTTGTGAAAACAGCTTGTAAAGCCCTCATGCCAGTCTGTCAGTCAGTCTGTCAGTCTGTCAGTCTGTCAGTCAGTCAGTCAGTCAGTCAGTCTGTCAGTCAGTGACTCTTTGCTGCCTGTCACAGGTCTCAGAGAGCGGCACCAAGAGCCTGGAGCTCCCCGAGAGCAAGGAAAACAGCTCCTTCGAGGCCCCCAGGAGAAGGCCTTACTCCCTGACAATCCAAAACACTACCATCTGCAGCTCTGGCACCTACAGGTGTGCCCTGCAGGAGCTCGGAGGGCAGCGCAACTTGAGCGGCACAGTGGTTCTGAAGGTGACAGGTGAGCTCCCCTCACTTCGTTTCTTCTCACAGATTGGGGTGCACTTTCTGCAGGCCCCAAAGTCTCTCCTCTTCCAGAATCAGAACCCACAGCTTAGGACAACATCTGTGGCTGGAAATGAATTCCTTTGAAGAATATCGTAACTTTTTCTTTACCTGGCTTAATCTATGCACTGACTTTTGCCCAACATTTGCAAGGGACTGAAGCCAGAAATGACAAACAGACCATGGCGTTGCACAACAGTTACGTGCTCCTCGTGTCACATAGCTGAAAGCTATTAGAACTAAGACAATAATCTTCAGCTTACAAAACATGACTGCTTTTTAAAGGGCCAGCCAGTGTTTGCACTTTTCTCACTGCTGTTGCTGCATACACACACACACACATACACACACACACACCTTACACCCTTTTCAATCTCCAGACCCCCCCACCCCACCAATCCTGGTATGCTTGTTTCACTTGCATATGTATGGATTAGCTGAATGCCCATCTTCCCCAGGGAGCAAGCATTTCTCCTTTTTGTGCTTTTTTTCAGTGCACAGTAGGTCCTCAACCCAAGTGGATAGGAAATGACAATAGTTTACCAAGAAAGACAGTTAAGAGGGACCACGTGGAAATGAACGAAGCGCAGTTGGTTGCCTTCCATTTTCTCTTCCAACACAGTTTTGCCTCCAAGTTAAGGGTCAGGCTGCAATGCATTCTTTAGATCTGTCTCAAATGCTAACTGATACTCACTAGCGTGTAGCTGGCTATGTAACCGTTTTAATATAAGCATCATCTCTCAAATGGGGGCAGTGACAACTGTATTTTATGTTTGTGGTTAAACTCAGTGAGATATCACATTGGGATATTAAGTACAGTGACTGAGATAGACAGACTGCTTGGTCAGTGTTAGTGATCTCTAAGATACCGTCTCTTAACCTTTACCCGTCGAGTTTGAGTTATAGATCCTGGTGAGAATATAGCCCTAGTGCATTGCAGTTTTGAATCTAATCTCAAATCCATAAGACTCAAGGGAACAATCTCTTGGACTCATCTGCCTGCTGCCTGGCCCTGCCCAGGCTGTGAGCCAAGCCCATTGGCGACCTCACAGCAGCATGAGCCAAACATCAGCTAGTGCCTGGATGAGACAAGGCCCTTCCTCCCACGCTGCTTCCTGGCTGAGGCTTCCCTTCTGCCCCTCTCTAGTGCCACAGCCAGAGTTTCAGAAATCCCGACCGAGCTGCTCTGCCCAGCCCACTCTGCTGGCCTTCTCTAAGAACTGCAGGTAACTGGCTGGCGATGGTTAGAATGCTCACCTAGTGTGTGGGAAACTCTGGGTTCAGTGTGAAGTACCAATAAAATCCAGAGATGGCAGCCCATGCCTATAACCTAAGATGGTACTTAGAAGGTAGAGAGATAGGAGGATCGAGAAGTTCAGAGTCATCTCTGTTCACATGGTCATTTCACAGCCAACTTGGGCTACATGATACCAGTTCTCAAGAAGACAAATAAAGCAAACTTCCAGTTGGCTTTCTTGGACAAGAACAGGCAGATCCCCAGCCTCATTTTCTAGCCAGAGTAGCTTAATTTGAGGTCATTCACCCAAGAGTCCAACTTGTCACAAGAACTTTAGGTAGTCAGCGACGCTGCAAGCTCAGCAAACATCCCACCCATCCAGGGGCAGACGCCCAGAGCAATGTGACAGCAAGCTCTCAATGTCACTACCACCTTGACTGGTCTTTGCTGATTGGCAGATTTGGGGGTAGGGATGGCCACATTAGGACCAGAGGAAGCAGGAATGGAGTAGGGTAGACATGTCTTTGAATGTATTCACGGGTTCCTTTTCTTTTTTTTTAAGGATGCCCCAAGGAAGCCACAGAGTCAACTTTCAGGAAGTACAGGGCAGAAGCTGTGTTGCTCTTCTCTCTGGTTGTTTTCTACCTGACACTCATCATTTTCACCTGCGTAAGTGTCTGGTCAAAAACACCTATTGCTGTGATGTGGTTCTCCAGGGTCCTGCTGAGTCCTATAGGTTTTGTGGGCTGTGTGGATGATTGAATGGTATGGAGAGAGGCTGAGAGGTACTCTGAAGGCTGGCTGGGCTTTTGAGGCCTGCATACTGGGAAGCACATGGGGATTCTTCCAGCTTGGTTCTGGTTTAGAGAGCCTTGTGAATCATGGTCTAGAGCCTGTGAGGTGAGGCAGGTTGGATTGTGTAGGGAAGTCTGAGGAGTCCTGTGAAGATCTGAAGGACTTGTGGCCACAGCTTTACTCTCCACCACCTTGGGACTGAGGCTTTGCTGGAGTGGTGTCCCCTATGATCACGCTGGCCTGGGCCCGTTTTCTCTTACTGGCTCTACTTATATTTTTGCAGTTCCCATCCTCTTTAAGATTTGACCCTAAAAAAGTCAGAGCCCTGGGCCACCCAGAAAGTCCCCTGGAGTGGAGGGTAGCTGACAGTACTTGGGTATTCTTGACATATTCTTTAGATGTTGCTCACAGGCTCCAGGTGGAAGCTCTTAATCCTGTTATTGCTTGGCTGTTCACCTGGACTGACCATGGCCCTCAGGGAGCAGGGCCATCTGAGACTGACCAACTGGAAGGCAATCATCACCATATGTCTCAGGGCCACCAGAAGGGCTGGCTACACAAGGACCAGGATAGACTCATCCTGAAGCCATCCAGGGCTGGCCTTTGTCACCTACCATATTCTTGTATTCAGTTGTCTCTCTTACTGTGTAAACCATGTGTCTGGTTTCTATTTTAAAATCAATCAACAAGTATCACATCATATCCTGTAACTATAAAATTATTATATGTGAATACAAATTTAACTCACCAGTTTATTTTTAAAAACAATCAGAACAAAATGAAATACTGGTGTTTCATAATCAGGCAAGGGTGTAAAAGAGTATTTTTGCAATACTCATGACTTTGAAATGAATCGTTGAATAGTAGACTAAGATTTTTTTGATGTTATCAACTTCTCAAAGAATGATTACATCAATTAATCTGAAAAAGATTCTTAAGGTGAATCTATTTTTGGTGGTGCCATTCATTAAATATAAAGCCTTTCATAAGCGTGCTTTAAATAAAGTAGAGGCTGTGTTTAAAATAGTTCTAAAATGGAAAGCAAATATATAAAATAAAACCAAAGGCTCCCAAGAGTACCTGCTGTGTATGAAGCATTCTGCCAACCACTGCATGGGATAGAAATACTTGTTATGTGCCTGACCTCCTAGACCTTGCTATTTGGTTGGCAGGGTTATTTGTTCATAAGAAGGTAATTAGGAGGTGAAGGGGCTGGAGAGATGGCTCAGAGGTTGAGAGCACTGACTGCTCTTCCAGAGATCCTGAGTTCACCAGCAACCACATGGTGAGTCACAACCATCTGTAATAAGATCCAGTGCCCTCTTCTGGCTTGCAGGCATATATACAGCCAGAACACTGTGTACATAATAAGTAATCACATCTTTAAAAAGAAGAAGAAGAAGAAGAAGAAGAAGAAGAAGAAGAAGAAGAAGAAGAAGAAGAAGAAGAAGAAGAAGAAGAAGAAGTAACTAGAATGGTCAGACAAATACATTTAAGAAGGCTGTGTCAGTTTCTTGTTGGCAGATGTCTCCTTCCATAGGCACTGACTTTCCACACTGTTCTGTGACAGTAGGAGATAGAGATCACTGAAGTCTGGAATCAGTGAGTGTCCTGATGAGATTTGGAAACATCAGGGAGGTGGCACATATAGCTAATAAAGAATGAGGGGTGGTGAGTATAGCAAGAACTTCCACAGTGAAGTGTCCAGCCAGCTATCAGGGGAGGGATGACAACTGCCAAGTTTTCCCAATGACTAGTTTCTCAACATCTTTTCTTTTCCCTTTTTACAGAAATTTGCACGACTACAAAGTATTTTTCCAGATATTTCTAAACCTGGAACAGAACAAGCTTTTCTTCCAGTCACCTCCCCAAGCAAACATTTGGGGCCAGTGACCCTTCCCAAGACAGAAACGGTATGAGTAGGGTCTCCACTGGTTTTTACAAAGCCAAGGGCACATCAGATCGGTGCACGCCTGAATGCCACCTGGACAAGAGAAGAATGAGCTCCACCCTCAGATGGAAACCTTTCTTTGAAGTCCTTCACCTGACAGTGGGCTCCACACTACTCCCTGCCACAGGGTCTTGAGCACCATCATATGATCATGAAGCATGGAGTATCACTGCTTCTCTGTGGCTGTCAGCTTAATGTTTCATGCGGCTATCTGGTCAACCTCATGAATGCTTTCCAGTCATCTACAAGCCATGGAGAGATGCAGGTGGGGCAGGGTCATGGGAAATTTGAACACTCTGAGCTGGCCCTGTGACAGACTCCCGAGGACAGCTGTCCTTTTCTACATCTTGGATACATCTCTTTGAATTTGTCCTGTTTCGTTGCACCAGTCCAGATGTCTCACATCTGGCGAAAATTGACAGGCCAAGCTGTGAGCCAGTGGGAAATATTTAGCAAATAATTTCCCAGTGCGAAGGTCCTGCTATTAGTAAGGAGTATTATGTGTACATAGAAATGAGAGGTCAGTGAACTATTCCCCAGCAGGCCTTTTCATCTGGAAAAGACATCCACAGAGCGGCAATACAGAGGGATGCCACATTTATTTTTTTAATCTTCATGTACTTGTCAAAGAAGAATTTTTCATGTTTTTCAAAGACTTTGTGTTTCTTTTCTTTTTTTTAAAATATGAAGGTCTAGTTACATAGCATGGCTAGCTGACAAGCAGCCTGAGTGAATATGAAGAATGTCCCTCAAATTAGGGACAGCAAGCTAGAAGCACTGCTGGGAAGGGCAGACCATGGACTGAGCAACCAGAAGTCTGGCCACAAGACTGTCTGTATGATCCTGGATGGGTCACTTGTGGTTTTCACTCGCTGACTAGTAAACCAGATAGTTTAGTCTGGGTTGACTACAATGGATGTGAAGTTGCTTGGGGAAAGCTGAAAATAGTGGATACATTGGCAACTCTATTGGGAGAGATATCCTAGACTTCTGGAGCTGAGTGAACGCCTGTCATATCTCAGCTTTCCCATCAATCCAAACACAGGAGGCTACAAAAAAGGACACGAACATGATCTTCTGTGTAAACTCCTCCTGAGAAACGTGGAGACTGGCTTAGTGTTTTGCTCTTGAAGGCCTAAATCACAAGTTCTTGAAGATATGGACCTATGGGAGCTGTTGCGCCACGACAGGAGAAAGTTCTCAGATCTTGCGCTGATGTAATATTGTTGCATTTCTTTAATGAGCTGGGCTCCTTCCTCATTTGCTTCCCAAAGAGACTTTTGTCCCACTAATGGTGTGCCCGTCACCCACACTATGAGAGTGAAAGGGATGCTGAGCAGATACAGTGTGCTTACCTCTCAGCCACCACTTTCATGCTATTAAAAGTATGCATGTGAAGAGGGGTGTTCGTTCTTCTTTTCTATCTTTAAAATGATTCCAACTTTAGAGTGTTTGGATGCTGAGTGGAGAGAGAGTAAGAGTGCAGATATGGTAGTGGTAAATGACCGGCTGCTTCCCTGAGTCTGTGGCTGGGACTGGGCGGGGGTGGGGGTGGGGGTGAGGGACACATGGCTGGCAGACTTCTGTGATATGGCGTTCATTTTTTCTGGAGCTGCATCCCTACCAGGTAGTAATGGTCATCTTGTCCACCTAAGTGATCACTGGGGGAGGGACTTCTAAATGATGTATGAAGTTGGGGCCCCTGACCTTGGGATTCATAGGGCTTTATTGGAGGGTTTCAAATAGACCTCTAACCTCTAAGCTGTCATGAAAGATCTATACAAGTGTCTGTGGTGGCTATAAAAGACTCATGGGTGAGGTGCTCTTTGTGAAGATGAATACACTAGTGTCTGTAAAAGCTGAAGAACCACTTTGAATGGACTCAACCCATTGTCAAATGCTCTACAAATGAATGTACCAGGGAAGCTTAGTCTTATTTGGAGGAACGCAGATGTCTGAAGTTGTGCCACGTCAGTCAGGAGATTTAGAGTAAGAACAGTTATTGGTTTAATAGATACATTCAGAAAATTGAGAGAGTCCACAGAAGGGCTAAGTGTCTGGGCAATGTTCAGAGGACAGGAGACCAAGAAAGAAGGAAAAGGGAACAGATGTGATGCCAGGGTTCACACAATTTTGGCAAGCTTGTTTCATGAAAAGGAATAAATTGACTCTGTGGGTGGTGCATGTTGGGGTTGGGGATGACTTGGCACAGAGTCAATGACACAGTCTCTGGAAGCAGGAGAGAAACATTGTTCCAAGCTCATCTGAGCACTGCTGCAAGCTCCTTTAATACCCTCCACCCATGCCCCTCATTGGTCCCAAGAGAGCATCACTTCTAACAGCAGTTCCTGATTGACTGGCATTGTTTGCACTAGCAATCTCAGGCAGTCCTCAATTAGGTCCTCCTGCAGGAGATGCCTTTGCAGCTGCAAGGCCCTCAGTATTCTATAGAGGTGGCCACTCTGTTCCTGCTACAAGAGGGAACATAAACGCATATGTCTTTCACATGTCTTTAAGAAAGTAGGTTTGGGCTGAGGGAGGAGGCAAAGGGTCCCCTCAGCCCAGATGGAGTGATGAGCAAGCAGAGGTGAGTGGCAAACACACTATCTCAGATCGTTAGAGCCGTGGTGTAGTATTGGCGGATCCAGCATTGTGGAGGCACAGTTGGCTCCTGATTATCTGGGGATAATAATAGCCAAGAAGACAAGGTGAGGGACCAGACAGAAGAGCTGGAGGAGATGTGTGGCATCCAAACCACATGGCAGGCTAGAGGCCCAGAGCAGCACAGACTCAGTGGGAGAGATAGGAGACCATGGAGACCAGCCGGCTTGCGCACACGGAAACGGTCTTCAATTCTCAATCTTCAGGCTTGTTTGTTCGTTTGTTTATTATGCTTGTTTTCATGAGCATGCATTGGCATACGTGCGGAGGCCAGAGGTCAGTTGCAGGAGTCCATTTTCTCCTCCACCATATGGCTCCTGGGAATTGAACTTAAGCTGTAAGTCTTGGTGGCAAGAGCCTTTATCCACTGAGGCATCTCACTGGCCTGGGTTTTGAGTGTCAGTATGATATCTAAGTGTCATGTCTGTGTTGTCTGTCTGTCTGTCTGTCTGTCTGTTTCTGTGTTTTTAAGCTAAAGCCTTCTTTCCCTTTTAAAACATATCAGCCTTCCAAAGTAGTCCATCCCTTCCACCTTACTCCCACAGAGCAAGCAGAGCTTATCCATCTAAGGGGACAGAAGACGTCTCCATGTCTCCCAGCTCTTGGAGCTAACAAGCCTGCCATCAATGGCGTGCTTCAGGCTTGCTTTACTCCCCTTTGCTCCCCCTTTTCTGATGTAGAATGATATCTCTGGCATCTGTTCTCCTCGTGGTATTTATTATTTCTTGACCGGCTGCCTTCCAGAACACAGCATGTACCACCCGAGTCCTCTATCATCCGTTCACTTTTGTGTATTTTCAACTATATAACAGACACCAGAGTCTTTCCTTGGTTTTCTGCCCCACACTGGTTTTGTGTTATGCCAATTCTCCTTAGTTTTTAGACGCAGCTAAATCTGAGTAAACACACCAACACAGCATGATGATCAACCAAGCGACACCCTCTGGGCTGTGCGATGGGTTGTGTTGGGAGGTTGAGTATAAATGTGCAATGGAGAAAGGAGATCGGAGCTGCAGAGCATCGCTCGCAGCTGCAGACCTTCACACAGCCCACACAGCCCCTCTGTCCTTCAGAGCCAAGGCAGTGCACTTGAATGTCTCTCTTCTCCTTTCCACTTCTTTATTTAACTCTCTCCCCCCCCTCCCCCCGCGGGATTACAGGCAACACACAGTTAGGTCACAAAGGACTATCAGAAAAACATCATCTAAGCTGGGTGTATCTGTTTCCATGGTTCCTGAGAGGTTAGGGTGAGGGAAGGAAGTTGGAATTCCGGCACCAACGCAAGTCTTCTATTCTCTTTTCTTTTCAATGCATAAACACATGTACAGTATTCCCCTCTGGGCAGAGAGGAACTGGACCCCGCTTAGCGGTTCATTTAGATTCTGCATGCGTAAGGGATATTGTTTTGGCTTCATTATAAGAGGCACTAGTTCTTCCAATTGACCATTTTTCCCCCTTACTCGTTGCCAAAGTAGCCCTGTTTACAATCTACTCTCCCAGATTACAGTCCTTACCAGAGGCAAGTGGGGAGAAATTCAGACACTGAAAAGCTTTGAGACGCCCCACAGAGTTGAAATGCTTTTCTCAAAGGGGGAAAAAAAATCTGTAAATGTGTATGTATTTGCCCAAGTCTCCCCCCCACCCAAAGCCAGCTGGACAGCCTGACAATGACTCCCATTGAGAAACAACAAAGAGCCGTGTCAGAAGTCAAGGGAGAGGAGGCTGAGAACTAACAATAAGTTTGCACTTACACAGCAGTTTTTATCCCAAGACCTCAGAGTGCTTTACAAACATTAATTAAATTGCCCAACAGCCCTGTGAGACGGCTGTGTGTCACCGTTTCCAGTTGGCAGGGGGTGGTGGTACCAGAAGTGTCGGCATGGAGCGAAGTTGGAAACAGGCCATGTTACACTCCTGTGGATTGTGGACTTAGAAGTGGGAACATTTCCCTGGGAGCCCAAGGCTGTGATCAGGTGTACAGTCCTCACTCGGGTAAGGAAGTGGTCTGGTGGTTTCCCAGCAGGAGCCAGGTTATGTGTAAGTTCATGGGCCATCTTCACCAGGACTTGAAGGATGGTGGGATGGTCTCCGAAAGAGGCGTCATCTCCACAATACCAAGGTAACAGTCGTTACAATACACTTTTTTGCATGATGGCAAATAGTGACTCTCATGTGGCATTTCCTAGGAAGATGTGACTAGTTATCTAGACAGGCACCCGCCACAGACGAAAGACGAGATCCCATACAAGTCTAGCTTGTCCACTCAATGAGTTGATTTTGAATCATAGGCAACTCCATTACAGAGAAGCCCACTGCATGTGGGCAACGACTCACAATTTGCAGTTAGCCTCACTGCAGAGACCTTTCTCCCAGCCACTGTTTCTTGATGCTAGAATTTTGAGGAGGGGCTTGTAAATTTTGTGATTTTTTTTTTAATGAGCTCCCAGCATCTTGTCAATTTGCTCCCTAAGTCTTATGAGTCCTGCCCAATTCCCAATCCAAGGAGAGAATGTTCAAATTCAGTGGAAACGGATGTACAAGAGTTGGCTTTGATTGCTGCATACGTGTTCAGAACTGCTAGGTGTGACATAGTATTCTGCTTTGTATGTTAGTGAATCAAACTATGTCCTCCAAAGAAGTCTACTGGGATAGTCTTCACCTCTGGCAACTATTCATGCAACCTACTCTGGAAGAAAGGTCTTTGAAAACGTAGTTACCCTGAGATGATGTGACTTAGGTTGATGTCCATATATAAAAAGAGAGAAATTTGGACACAGGCGCAGATAGTCACACCGTCTAAAGAAGGCCCCGTGACATCAGAGGTAACACTGATGGGATGCATCCACAAAGCCAGTGAGTGTCAAGGCTTGCTGGCAACAGCAGAAGCAGGGAGAGAAGGAGCCTAGAGGTGGTCCTTCCCAAGGGCCTTCAGAGGGAGTATGGCTTTGCAACACCTTGTGTCAGACTTCCGGCTTCCAGATCTCAGTATCTCTTTGCTGTTGCTGTTGTTATTTTAAGCTGCCGAGTGTGTGACCTTTTGTTATGGAAGCTCCAAAAAAGGAGTAAAAGAGGGGCCGTTCAAACCTAGGGAGATTAAAACATCATGTGTTTGAAAACGGATCCCACTATCCAATAACCAGAGGAAGGTTTCCTGGAAGGACTGGGCTGGGATAGGTTTTTAAATGGATGGTGGCTTCAGTCATGGAACATTCCAGCTGGTGACAGGACCCATGGACAGAATGCACTGGAGTGTGATGGGGCACAGTAGGGACAGACATCACATTGTTCCCATGGCCTGGGAGATACTGGCTACACAGATGTATCTACATAGATGAAGGTATATTACACAGGTGTTTTATATATCCTTTTTAAAGATTTATTTTTATTTAGGTGTGTCTGCGTGTCTGTATACGTAAGATGTCTGTAGAGGGCCAGAAGAGGGTTCTGAGACACCAGAAGTGGGTTTTAGAAACAAGGACCAATATTCTCTGAAAGAGTGGCGAGCATTCTTAACCACTGAGAGAGACATCTCTTGCGCCCTTGTTTTATATGTTTAATTTTAAATCTTATTTTAGTATGTTGAGTTGCAATTGTATAAATGCCCTCAACACATTCCATTTCTTCATACCTAAAGTTGACATTGTTGGTTTAAAAAAAAAAATCAAAAT
Source organism: Mus minutoides (assembly GCA_902729485.2). Lineage (NCBI taxonomy): Eukaryota > Metazoa > Chordata > Mammalia > Rodentia > Muridae > Mus > Mus minutoides. Next base: position 1,646,153 of record LR749764.1, read on the forward strand.
ATGTGCCCAGACGCCATTGCAGTTGGATCAAGAGTACCAAAAAGGGGAAAAAATATCTGTTGAAAGTTAAGACTCAAACTCTGGAAATGCCATTATTCTGTCGTGAGTGAGGTTGTAGACATTCAGGGCGGGACGTCATCTGCTGCATTCATCTTTCATCTTCCTCTCTTCAGACTCTTTCTTTTAAAAATACAAGCAATCCCAGCAGGGGGAACACATAAATCAATACAACGTGGGCAGGATACATTACTGTCTGAAAAAGAGATTGCACCGGAGTCAGACAGATGTGCGCTGGATCCTAGGCGCCATCAGTCACCAGTTGAATCGTATTAAACAAATCGCTTGGACTCTTGCTGTCTCGATCTACTCATTTGTTAGGTGGGTGCTAGCAACATCTCTTGAATTTTAAGTAAAAGGCTGGTATAAAGAACACGCTAAAGTACCAGCCTCATTTCCTTCTGCATGTGCTTTCCTTCTCTTAGAGGCTTGCAAGATGCTTGATGTAGGACAAGCACTCTGGAGTGGCACAGAGAGGCATGGCCCCAGAGGCCGTCTGATGGAGAGAGGTTTCAGAATGGGTCTGCTATCGAGCTACAGACTAAGGAGACACTGCTTCCTTCTCCATATAGTTTCAGCAAGCTCCACTACTGGGAGAGCATCCTTCCTGTCCTTTCTAGGTCCCTAGAGCTGCTAGGATTTGGAGTTCCAGTAGCTGGCCAGCAGTGGGCGATGGAGAGTAGGCCTTCTCTACCTTTCCTTTTTATGGAGAGGGTCACCTTATAGAGACCGTGTGAGGAGCAGTATTCCAGGTTGCCAGTGGAGGCTGACTCTCTGCAGGCTGTGAGCCCATGAATACACAGAAAGGAAGCAGATATGGCTCCATGCATCAGCCCGGGCAGCTCTAATGGTCACAGGTCTGTGTTGTTGTTGCTGCTGCTGCTTTGGTTTTGTTTGTTTGTTGGGTTGTTTGTGGTTTTGGTATGTCTGCATTTGAGTGGAGGGTGTCATCCGCACCAGGTAAGTGCTCTGCCTCCGAGATATGTTCAGAATCTGAACAGCTAATGGCAAGTCTTTAATGTGACTTTATTTTTCCAGGCTCTCCATGGCCAGAGCCTATGAGCAGCCACCTTGGTTAACCACCCTTGATACTACACTCTCCCAAACCCCCAAATAAAGATGGGATCCCACACGTTGGCTCAGCTCTTAATGGGTTCTTTCCTGCTCCTGGCTGCTCCTGGGCATCTGTGCCTTGGCTAGGCTAGGCTTCTGCCTCTGCCTCTGACCCAGTCTCTGCCTGGACAACCAAGGGCTGACCGCCACCGTACTGGCTGCTGCTGAGTCTGATCTTGCCAACGACAGATGCTCCCCAGTAATAAGGTAACATCTGGAGAATTTTGGGAACTGAACTGCTTTCTTATGATGCTGCTTTCAGAAACATTTTGTTCTTCCTCACCCATGAGCTAAAAATCCATGGTGGTAACCGGTCAGGTTCCTGCTTCTCCAGGAAGCAGCAGTGCTCATGTGGGGTTCCTAGACAGAAGGAGGTGTCTCTCTCTTCTTCAAGTGTGGTTTTTTTGGGGGTGGATTCAATTCAAGAATCTCACACACACACTAGGTAAGTACTCTACCATTGAGCTATAGCACCAGCCCTCTTTGTATTTTTAAATTCGAGATGGGATTTCATTAAATTGCTCAGGCTGGTTTCGAACTCATTTTGTAGTCCAGAATGGCCTTCCTAAACCTCTTGCCTTCTCCTGCAGAGTAGTGGGAATTACCCACAATGCCAGGAATTACCCACAATGCCAGGAATTACCCACAATGCTACCAGACTCGTAATTCCAGGAAGGGTCCCAACTCTAGATTCAGCCTCTCGACCACGTCTCCCAGAAAGTATGAAGGCTGACCAGCAAGATGCTATCGTTCTTGCGAGGCCCAACCAGCCAGTCATAGGAAGAACCAGGAAGTGCTGAAGTGGGAGGAGCTTCCGCTTCCCTGTTTGAGTTAAGCAAGCACTTTCTCTTGGACCAACCTAAGGCACATAGGACATTCCCCCTCATTCTACAAACATCCTGTGTGTCACACGTGTCTCTCTCTCTCACTTACACACACACACACACACACACACACACACACACACACACACAGCTAGGCAACAAAGCTTATCTTTAATGCTCATTAAGATCATAACTGTTCAGACAAGATGCTGCTGGCAGAATACACGCCCAAGCAGGACAGTGCCAGCAGATGCCAACCCCTGCCTGTGGTCTGCACAGCCAGGAGAACTTTGTAGTCAAGCAGCTTATATAAATGTCTCCCCTTTTTTGCTCTCAAGTTTTTCCTTTCACCTACAGTTACTGTGGCTTCTGTTTTCCCATGGCAATGTTCAACTCCTCCCGGATCGATGTCAACATTCTGTGAAAGATGTCTCTCTGGTTATTATTTAGGTTGGCAAAATGCTACTGAGATTGGCAGCCACGTGTCTTACATTCCCCATACATCTTTCCTAGTACCAGCGAATGAGTCCTGGGCTTTGCTCAAACAAACAAACAAACAAACAAACAAACAACACCTCCAAACCCAACCAAATGTTCAACATCAACAAACACAATTCCACCTCATTTTTTCACTCAGGTACCCAGAGCCCCTGAGGATGTCAGCTAAGAGCCCACCCATGAGTCTATCCCCTCAGGTTCCTGCCAACACCTGAGAGGGCATGGGGCCAGCTTAGCTGAGCTTCCAGCTTCGGCTTCTGCATTCACTTCCCTGGTGTGGCTTAAGAGTTGCAGGGAACTGACTTGGATATGGCTGGGAGCTAGGTGCAGGCCCAGGAGGATGGAGAAGAGAGAGAGAGAGAAGCTCACTGGCCAGCTTCAGCTCACTGCTTCTCTGCTGAATGTCCTGCTGGATTGGAGACAAAGCTATAATCCGGCTTCTTTATTATTTATTTTTATTTTTTTAATTGGGTATTTTCTTTATTTTCATTTCAAATGTTATTTCCTTTCCTGGTTTCACCTCTGAAAAACACCCTCCCTCTATTCCCTCCAACCTCCCCCTGCTCAAAAACCCACCCACTCCTGCTTCCTGGCCTTGGCATTCTCCCACATTGGGGCACAGAGCCTTCATAGAACCAAGGGCCTCTCCTCTCATTGATGACTGACTAGGCCATCCTCTGCTGCATATGCAGCTGAAGTCATAAGTCCCACCATGTGTGCTCTTTGGTTGGTGGTTTAGTCCCTGGGAGCTCTTGGGGTACTGGTTAGTTCATATTGTTGTTCCTCCTATGGGGCTGCAAACTCCTTCAGCCCCCTTGGGTCCTTTCTCTAGCTCCTTCATTGGGGATCCTATGCTCAGTACAATGGATGACTGTGAGCATCCACTTCTCTATTTATGAGGCACTGGCAGAACCTCTCAGGAGAGAGTTATATCAGGCTCCTGTCAGCAAACACTTGTTGGCATCCACAACAGTATCCAGGTTTGGTGATTGTAAATGGGATGGATCTCCAGGTGAGTCAGTCTCTAGAGGGTCATTTCTTCAGTCTTTACTCCACACTTTGTCTCTGTAACTCCTTCCATGGGTGTTTTGTTCCCTGCTTCTAAGATAGATAGAAGTATCCACACTATGGTCTTCCTTCTTCTTGAGTTTCATGTGGCTTGTGAATTGTATCTTGGGTATTCCGAGCTTCCGGGCTTCTGGGCTAATATCCATAGCTCCTTTATTCTTATGGGGATCCGGCTGTCTCCATCCCTAGGTCAGCCGCAGGCAAGCTACAGAGAAGGACTAGGAAGACAAAGCAACCCAGAATTCTCTGGGAAAAAATTGATTTATTAAGAGACATGAGAAAAAAGACCCTACTATGGGACAGGTCCCTGCTTGGGGACATGTGATGTGAACTACACCATAAGAGTGCAGGCTTTGTGCTGGGGTCTTTACATCTGCTACTTCCCCCGACTCTATAGCTCTGGCAACTGGACCTCAGAGAGGTTGAGGAGTGTGCAGATGTCTGGAACCTAAACGTAGAGGCAGGATCCGGACTCTGCTTTGCGACTCCATGAGACTTCTGAATCCTGGCACTTCCCTCCCAACCATGTTCTGTGAGTGTTCTTGGAAGGAGGAAGCCCACACATCTATAGAACAGGCCTGGCTGTCCTACATGTCCCTTTTTTTTGTTGTTGTTCTCATTCATGCATTTTCAATCAAATACAAGAATACCCAAGCAACAGAAATGGAACGAATCCACCTATGTCCAGAGGGGTGGCAGGGTTTGCAGTACCCACTAGCAGGATCCCCAGGCTTGGTTTGAGCCTACTGTAGATCACAGATGGCCTGATGACTACGGATGCCCTTGGCAGGGAAGGACAGAAGCAAGATGGCTGCCAGGCCCAGGAGCTTCCCAGGAGAGTGCCTGAATTATGTCTCTTTGGTAAATCTGATCCATGTAGCAAGGCCTTGGGGACCACTAACCTGTTGTGACAAATGACCTTGAGAGATTTATAGTAGTAATATTTTCAGCTGGTTGGAGTCGGTCTTGGCCGAATTCTCCAGGGCGTTAGGTGTAAACACGAGTCCGTGGCTCCACAGTGCCCGTGTGCGTGTTAGCTTCAGTCCCTGTGCTGTTTAGCGTGATTGTCCTCCGGCTGGTACAAACCACGTCTCTCTCTCTCTTCTCCGGTGGGAGCTTGTCTCTGTGCCTCCTCCCCCCACCCCCTGCCCCGGAAGTGCAGTGAAGCAACACGGACAAGGATCTTGTTCCAAGCCCATTGAGCACGTGTTCACATTTAGTGACCTTCTGCGCCAGTAATTCTGTCCTCTGGGGATGGGAATTGATTTTTCTCCTTTCTGTATTGGAGCACAGCCTGGAGCCCACGGCCCTGTTACAAATGCCCATCTCAGGTGTGTGTTTAAAGGTGAGCAGTGTGACTCTTTAAAAATAAGATGAGAAAAGTTTAAGGATGCCCCTGATAACCTCGGCAAATGGACAAGAAAGGCGCTTCAGTCTCCTGCGTGGCGTTTAATTTCTCCTCCCGATTTTCGTGTAAGGGTGTAAGTGTGGGTGTAAGTACAGCCTGTATGCACTGGAATGTTTTCCAGTGAATATATGCAAATCTTTCCAAATTCTTCCCTGTGAGCCTTGGGGCCACCTAAGACTTAAAAGGGTGTCCGAAGAGTCCCTACTTGAGGGGCAAAAAGTTTTAATGTTATATTTTTAATTAAATTTACTTATCTGCATTTTTATAAGGGTGCAGGCACTTGGCAAGGTGTGTATTAGAAGACAACCTGTGGGAGTCGCTCTCCTCTTCCACCATGCGGGGCCTGGGACTGAACTCAGTTCAAGCTTTTCAGCAAATGGCATTACCCACTGCGCCATCTCACTAGCCACACTGTCATATTAAAAAAAAATGAATTTCAAAGATTCATGATGAATGCCAAGATTATAAACGAATAAGCTACCATCATCATCTTCTTCTTCATCTTATGTTTGTTTGTTTGTTTGTTTGTTTTTCCTTCGGGGTCTGGGGTGAAGCAAGACACTCACTTCTTTGTATGAAATATTAAGTTTAGTTCATGATAGATTTTTAACATGTTTTCTGTCTGGGTTGTTGCAGGAGGATAGCATTGGTTATGATAGTTGAGTTTATTGGGTTTCCTACATTTTGCCTCCCAGGCAGATACACTCCTCTGAATCTCAGCCCCTCCTGGGCATCTCCTGAGTTGGCCATATGTCTGTTGTTTGGATAGGCTGAAGACGTTAACTATATTTATTTCCACTCACTAAACAGAAATGGGCCCGTTTAACTGCTCTTCTGGTTCATAATCTCTAAAGTCCCGAACAGTATTCCTATTTGTTCATTATTCTATTATAATAGAATTCATTTTGAACTCCTTTTTTAATCCTTTGTCCATTCAGCTTACTGTAGCAAAGTCTCTTTAACAGACGGGGCACTGTATGAAGAAAGGAGGCATTGTTAGCTCAGAGTCCTGAGGTCAAAGAACACAGCCACAGCCTTAGGTTCCAGTGAGGATTTATGGCAGAAGTGCATGTGAGAGGGGTCACACTGTGAGATGGGAAGCAAGAAACAGCCCCGAAAGTCAAACTCACTTTCATGGTGACTAACCATTAGCTTTCCACTCACAAGACAAAAATCTCTGAGATAAACAATTTTTAAAGGAGGAAAGACTTCATTTGGCTCACAGTTTCAAGGACCTCAGTCCTTGGGTGGGTGTTGCTTTTGGACTTTGTATCAAGGGATAGGATAATGGTAGAGCAGTGCTGTTCACCTGACAGTGGTGGGAAGCAGAGAGGAAGAGACTGGAGTCCCAGTATTTCCCTCAGGTGCCTACTGGCAAAGACCTGAGTTCCTTCTACCAGCCTTGCTCTCCCTCTTTGTAATAGTGCTACATGCTGGTGACCACACTTCTGATATTTGGACCCCTGGTTGTCATTTGAGATCCAAACCCTAACGCTAAGCCATTCCTACAGGATACATTACTCCTTTCTGAGAGATGGACCCCAATGCCTGATCTCATGAGTCTTCTCCCTTAAAGGTTTCTACTATCCCTCAGGACTATTACATCAGACATTAAGCCAACAGATCACGCACCTTTAGGAGGCAAATCTTATTCAAGCTAAAGTCATGGCATGTAGAATGAATGAAAGAGAATCAGTTTTCTTGGGGTTAGTGCCATTCTATCCATGCTACTGATGGTCCAAGAACTGGCCGGGTCATGAGAGGATCCATGGAGGGTCATTGCGGAGGCACTGGTTTGCTGTTGCACAGTCTTCCGTGTAGATTGGGTTGGTAGAAGACCCTTCCTTCCCTCTCCCACTTGTCTGGGATTGTTGCATAGGTGAGCTCAGCTCCCCAAGCACCGTTCCCCCCCCATACACATATCATGGTCACCCATGTGGTCCCCACTGACAGGAGTGGAGGTGTCGTTTTAATTTCAGCTGTATTTTTGAGAATATGGTTAATGGCTCCTGGTTCTTTCCAAAGAGCTAGCTGGTTCATAGTTGTGAAGTTGACCTCTTCCACAGCTTCACTGCATACCAGAGTATTTCCCTGAAACCCCATCTAATTAAAAGTGAAATGGCATGTCCTGGTAAGAGATGGACCACAGACTGAAAATATCATAGTCAGTATATTTGTAGCCAGTTCTTCAGGGCTTTTTGGGTCTATTAAATGCAAAGACACAGGGTAACCTTGGGAGCCTGGGGTCTGGTGTGGAAGAAGTCAGTGAGGGGTTGCTTGACTGCATATTTCGACTTTAACTTGTCCTGCATGTCCTCCTTCTATGTGCCATCTTCCTGGAAGTGATCTCACATCTGTACATCCAATCAAACCTTCCCATGTCTACTTCCTTAATCACTGAGGCCCTTTTCTGCCACCAAGGTGACCATTTTCAAATGCTGACAGGATTCTGCCAATGCACTTTTCTAGAGTTGTGTTAACTCCTGGCTCAGAAGGCGGGGACACACCGAGTCTTCTTTCTGTCTCTGTCCACCTGTCTGTGTTCACAGCTCAGTGCTCTCTTTACTTGGTGCCATCGCAAACTCTGGGTTTCGGCACACATTTTCTCTTTGCTATAGCCCAATTTCCTGCCTAAGGATAACTGCCCTGCTGCCAGCCTTCTTAGAGCTGGACAGGGGTGAGGTCTTAAGGTTCAGCATGAAGACTCTTTTTAGTGTGCTGGGTGCCTTGGTCCATTCTCTGACATACCTAGCTACTCCTACTCACTGTCCATTTTGGTAAGATCTCTGCAGCCCTTGGTGACTGGGCATGGGGACTAGTTGCCTGGCTGGACAAGCAGGCTGGGAGAGCTTCCTATCTTCCATGAAGTCTACTAAACCATCTTGTATTCTGTATTTCAGCTTCCCTTCAATAACACTGGTGGCCTCTAATGCTGGAGTCTTTGTTGGGTTTTAGGGAGCAGGTGAGTTTGTTGCTCCTTGGCATCCTCTTTGGGAGACACCTAAGATACATACTCTGAGGTTTTCTTTATGCCTGTTCTGTCTTCTTTTTCTATGCCATCCAAGAAGTAGAATAAGCTAGCGGTCTCTTCGGTGACATCTAGGCCCCGAATACCTTATAATTAGCCAAGGAATTGGTGGATGTGACCTAGACAACATACAGAGAAATAATCTCTAAAGATTCTTTGTTAACTCATTAGGAAACAGCAGAGCATTGCGATGGGGAAGAGGAGGTGCTCTAGCAACCTTACCGTGGTCCTGGAGGTGGATGCAGGGGAAAGTTTAATAAGCAAATGAAGAGGATGACAGGGGATGCTTTGATCAATAATTCTTGGCGACAGGATCAATAGCAAGAGTGACATCAGTCCAAGATTAAGCAGACAGCTGTTGAACAGATGCCCTTGCAAGAGTATTTTTTACATAAGGTTGCAATAGCCCCTGGCCTTGCTTGTGGTTCTGTCAGGCTCCTTTGTGAATAGTCCTTTCCATCAGAGATATAGTCATGACTTTCTGGCCATTGTAATCTCTGGATCTTAATTAATTATCTTATTTATTAATCGGTGGGGGGTTTTATTTTTATTTTCAAGATTTATGTGTATGTCTGTGTCATGTTTATTTTGGTGCCCACAGAGGCCAAAATCAGGAGACCCTGGAGCTGTAGTTATACGTCCTTGTGAACCCTCTGACGTGGGTACTAGAGGATGAACTCAGCTCTTCTGGGAAGAGAACTTAACCACAGAACCATCTCTCCGGCCCCCAGTGTGTGAACTCTGGAGACAGGATTTCATTATGCAGCCCAGACTGACCACATACTCATGCTCCTACCTTGGCCTCTCAAGTACCAAGGTCTCAGGTATATGCCCCCACCCTCCTCTCCCAACTTTACTCTCTATTGTTTCGTGTGAGGGTTGGACAAATGTTGGCTCAGTTCTGATTCTGATATCCAGGGGAAATGCTGTTCCATTTCTCTCTTTACTACTTGGCTGTGAGTAGTTGATGGGGATTCGATGGCTTAGAACAATTGCTTCACATTCACTTTTAGGGTAAATGTTTATTGTATGTATGTCTTTAAAATGCGTCTCCATGTTCTTAGACATTTGGAGAGTTGGCTGCTAAGGACCTGATGCTGTGTTGGAAGCTTTGTGCAGCGAAGGGAGCTGACACTGACCTTCTAAGAGAGGTGTGAGTGACATCACCCTCTGGCAGAGGCAGGAACCACATAGCCCGTGGCCCCCTCTGTGACTTAGTGGGTAATGGCTCCAGGTTCAAGACAGATGTTATTGGACCAATTAAACAGTTAAGAGTCCAAAAACAAACCATCCATTTTCATTGTACCTTCCAAGAGTGAGCTGTAATTTTTATTTAAGCACACTCAAACCACAGAAGTCTGGCCGGCATTCCTGTCAATGCATGAAGCAGTTCTTTGTGTGGGAGAGGTCATCTTTAGTTGCTACTTGGGGAGCCATGTGTGGGCTCCTGCTGGCAAGGAGCAGTCACTAGGGCAGTGTTTTCTTGGCAAACATGTTGGTGGTGGGGAAATCACAGCACCCTGGTGATTTGGAGAGGAAAACTAGCTCGTGTACCTGGTGCCTGACTCCTTGGTCTGCCTTGGGCCTCATTTGCACATTCTATGGGGCACTGACGCCCTAAGGCACACAGTTGTTACTATTGCATGTAAGAGCTCCCCGGGTAAAGTGCCAAGACTTTCACGTGGCCCTGAAATGGAAAAAAAAAAAAAAAAACCTTTGAAACAGAAAATCAAGTTTAGTTTGGCGTGAAAGTGTACACTTAGCGTTGCTAGGGGGTTTCAAGAAAGGCATCAGAGTTATACTGCTTATAAGTTCTGTCTACGAATAGCCTTCTCTCTTGTGGAGTCTATTGAGTCTGAGCTGGCTGGATATGGGCTAAGGGCATGATGCCCCTCTGTGACCTTGTCAGGGGATGTGTCTTGTGGGCATCCCACTTACAAGAATTTGGCTCTGTTGAGGCTCACACTCCATTCCTTTTGTGGCTATACCAGCTCTCTCTGTACCCCGCCCCCAGCCCCCAGCCCCCATTGAGACTCTTACTCCCCCTGCGCCATCTACACCAGAAAATAACAAATGGATACAACTGTGGCTTCCTCCTCCATCAGAGCCTCTTCCGGACAAGCTTGTATTCTCAGAGAGTTTCAACCGATCTGTGAGCAGCTCTCACCGATGCCGTTAGCACAGCTTCTGCCATGGCTACTTTTCATCCCATGTGGAAAGAAGCATGGCCGTTTGTAGACACCAACAGCTGGACTTAGGGGGCCCTTGGAGATCGCTAACGGTGTGTACGTTTGTCAGATGATGCGCAAGCTTACCCGCAAATCCATATCGCCTGCATCACAGGCCTTGCGCTTTCCAAGTGGTAACCTAGGCTACCTGCATTTCGCTCAGGGTGTTCTTTGAGCTGGGGTCATCAAGCCAAAGGAGGGTTGGGGTCAAAGTGCAAGCAGAAAATGAGCCAGCCTGTCTGGAGTTGACTGAAGGAAAGAGGTTGGGGCTTGGGGCGTGGGATGCGAGGCTGGGATGCGAGGCTGGGAAGGAGGCGGGAAAGGGGGCGGGTAAGAGGGCTGGGAAGGAGGCGGATAAGAGGGCGGGAAAGGGGGCGGAGGGGGGGAGAGGATCTGAGGCTGATAAGATGAAGAGGGAGGATTGGATGGAACACAGGGCCCCCCAATAGAGGAGCTAGAGAAAGTACCCAAGGAGCTGAAGGGGTCTGCAACCACATAGGTGGAACAACAATATGAACTAACCAGTACCCCCAGAGCTCGTGTCTCTAGCTGCATATATAGCAGAAGATGGCCTAGTCGGCCATCACTGGGAAAAGAGGCCCCTTGGTCTTGCAAATTTTATATGCCCCTGTACAGGGGAATGCCAGGGCCAAGAAGTGGGAGTGGGTGGGTAGGGGAGCAGGGGGAGGGAGGGTATAGGGGACTTTGGGATAGCATTTGAAATGTAAATGAAGAAAATACCTAATAAAAAATTGGAAAAAAAAGAACATTGCCTTTCTTCTTTTTATACTTCATTTCAGACATTTTTATTTCTTTCTTTTTCTTTTTCTTTTTCTTTTCCTTTTTCTTTTTCTTTTCTCTTCTTTTCTTTTTTATTTATCAGTAAGAGGTGGAGCGCTCTCATTCTTTTTTAACAGCTGACTAATATTTCTTTGTCTTTGCCCTAGTTTCAGAGTCGTGTTGATAGTCCCCACTCTTTTTTTTTTTTAATCACAGATTGCAATGCGCCATCTGCACATCTATCTTTTTGCAAGTGTGTGGGGCACCCATAGGACACAGACCAGGAACTACAATTGCTGGCTCAAAGGGCACGCACATTTGTAATGTTAATAGATATGACTATATTGACCTTTGAAGGCCTCCAGTTTATTTCCTCCTGGTGATAAATGGTTCACTTTGCTCCACACTTCACTGGGTATCTTATTGGACTTCCGGATCACAGCCACTGAGAAGAAAAAGAGATCGGAATCAGTGCGGTTTTAACTTGTACTTTGTATAAGTGTGATATACTTTCCCCCAACATATAGAGAATTTTATATTTAATTTTTCTATGAACTGTTTATATCTTCTGCCCATTTTTGAGCTGGATTGATGCTCTTTCAATTTCAATTTGGAGAAAAGTTTGTGGATTAGAGAAATTAGATTCTTGTATTGGGAGACGTTTTGTTTTGTTTTGTTTTTGTTTTCCTGTCTTCTCATTTGTTTTTCTGGTATTTATTGCACCCAGAATTTTCTTTTCCCATTCATCTTCTTCCATGGCTCCTCAATATTATGCCACAGTTGGATGTCTTTCCCACGGCCATTCTCCTGTATAAATGATTCTCTGATGCTGTAGTTTCCCAAGTGGAGGGCTACAGGCCAGTGCTGGGAAACCTGCCTGGTGTGGTCGGGAAGAGAGGGCAGAACAGACACTCAGACACATGTACAGAGGACCTGAGGTCAGGTGGGCTGTGTGCACTCTGATGGAGCGTAACAACAGAGATCCCCCCAAACAAACCTTTCATGTGCAGCACAGGGGAAAGCCGAGTCTTAGCAGGAGGTATATGAGGGCAGCAGTTCCAGGCTGAACACATCCTGGAGGAGGGAGCTGAAGTTGCTACTTCTCATAAACACTCATGCTTGCACACGGTGCCAAGAGTCACCCACAGGAAGGTTTTACCATCCCTCTGAATGTCACACCAGGGGGAAAGTTTTGCCATTTCCCATGGGTCTCAGACACTGGGATCTTCCCATGGCTGTGTCCAGTTCCTGGCTACTCCTCACTGTGTCCCTTCCCTTTGGGCAGTGGCACTCTGATCCCTCTGGGGAAATCAGGCTTCACCTGTGACAGAAGGGAGCCCAATGTTCATACTTCCCTTTGACTTTTGCGATTATATGATCGGGTACCTTTTATCAAGCCAGGGGAACCCGGGACTCTGTTGCTTTTAGTAACAGAGCAAAATAGATGGTTAGATTGGCTTTGTCAGGTTGGAAGAAGATAGTAAAGTGTACTTTTAACTGTCTCTGTCAGTCATAATCAAGTGTAAGTCTCATCTTCTACAACTGATCCTGTCAGCATCCCTAAGTGTGAGTGTCTTAGGCTTGCTATTGGAGTAATGGAACACCATGACCAAAGCAAGTTGGGGCGGAAAGGGTTAATTCAGCTCACACTTCCACATCACTGTTCATCACTGAAGGACGTCAGGATGGGAACTCAGGCAGGGCAGGGACCTGGAGGCAGGAGCTGATGAAGAGGTCATAGAGGGATGCTGCTTACTGGCTTGTTCCCCATGACTTACTCAGCCTGCTTTCTTAGAGAACCCAGGATCACCAGGGCAGAGATTGGCACACCCACAATGGGCTGGGCCCTCCCTTATTCTGGTCTACAAAGTGAGTTCCAGGACAGCCAGAGCTATACAGAGAAACCCTGTCTCGAAAAACCAAAACCAACCAACCAACCAACCAACCAAACAAACAAACAAACAAACATGCTCTTCAGGCTTGCCTGCAGCCTGATCCCACTGAGGTATTTACTTACTTCAGGTGTCCTCCTCTCAGATGATGTTAACTTGTGTCAAGTTGACATAAACTTAACCATCAGAGTGAGTCTTTCAAGTGTATCATTATCCTCGTTGTTGTGGCAGTATTGGGAGTGGAGCTCAAGGCCACCTGCTACTTCCCTGACACTCTTTACTTCTTTGTTGTTGTTGTTTTGTTTGTTTGTTTGTTTGTTTGTTTTGTTTTCGAGAGAGGGTTTCTCTGTATAGCCCTGGCTGTCCTGGAACTCACTTTGTAGACCAGGTTGGCCTCGAACTCAGAAATCCGCCTTCCTCTTTACTTCCTATTTTAATCCAGAGTCTGGCATCGAACTCACTCTGTAGCCCAGGCAGGATTTGAGTTCGCTATTCTCTTCTCTTTTATCACCTTCTCTGGTGCTTGGGATTAATGGCCTAAGCCACCAGGCCTAGCTAAACAATTTCTTTTATTGAAAAAAGGCAAGATCAGGAGATCTCGTTTATAATTTCCTAGGGGTCACTTGGTCACTTGCATTTCTTGATCTTCCCTGCTGAAAAGCAAACCTTACACCCTATAGATCCACGAGCCACCGGCTCTCAGTTAAACCCAGAAGATCACAACTGCAGCCTGTTCTTAGAACTTCAAAACCAACTTCACCAGGCGTGTTAGGCACATTCTGGGAGTTGGCCTGTGAGTGACACTGACTGAAAGGCTATCAGCATGGGGACTGTGTGCCTGCTCTTGTGTGTCATCTCAATTTCAGTTCTGTCTCTGAGGCCGAAGTGAGATTGGATCAGGGCCCCTCAGAAGGACACTGCCCAAGCATGGCTGCTCCGAGGGCTGAACTGAGCAAAAGAGCCATTACAAAGCAATTTGGGTTCCCATGAGGAAGGGGCAGCACAGACATCAGTGCCCAGGAAATGAAGACACTGAGAGAGAGAGAGAGAGAGAGAGAGAGAGAGAGAGAGAGAGAGAGAGAGAAACGAGCCACTCCGTGGATGAAGGCAAGGAGAAGCCAGAGGGAACCAATGAGCAGGCGAGGTTGAAAAGGGGGAAGGAGAGAGCAAACAAGGGAGATAAGGTGGCTCTGATCATCCCATGGTTGTCTGCTGTGGAGCAAACGTTTGCAGGGAGCATGTAGGCTGTGTGATGTCACATTGTGTGTTCTTCCTCTACTCTGCACACATGTGCCATGCGGTGTTGTCTGGAACCTGTCATCAAGGCTCTTCAAGCATGACAATCTAACATTTACAAGATGAACTCCATCTTTTCGAGTGGACAGTTCAGTACTTCAGTACTGCACGCAATGTCGTTCAGAAGACTGAAGTAAGCTGGTTTAGAAACACGTGCATTCAGTACCGTTTGGCCATACGATACTCCCCAGGAAGATAATTGGAACTGTGTTGGGCCATCTTTCTGTTGTTACAATAATGACAGTGAAGGTGGTCACTGACATTAGGTGGGTAGGCAGGCTTGCACGTCTGGTCTACACAAAGAATCCCTGCCCAGATGAAAACAGTTTCCTCCCCAGATGAAAAACTCTGGATACAGCGCAGACAGCGTGTGCTATTGACTTCTCTTTCATGTGTGTGAGCCTGTATGCGTTTACAGTTGTTCTGCATGCTGTACAGTTTTCTATCAACTTGACACAAGCTAGCGTCATCTGAGAGAAAGGAACTTCAGTTAAGGAAACACCTCTGTAAGACTGGGCTGCACACAAGCTTGTAGGGCATTTTCTTTGTGATCCGTAGGGGAGAGCCCAGACTGTTATGAGTAGGGTTATCTCTGAGCTGGTGGTCCTGGGTTCTATAGGAAAGCAGGCTGAGAGAGCCATGAAGAGCAAGCCAGTAAGCAGCACCCCTCCATGGCCTCTGCATCAGCTCCTGCCTCCAGGTTTCCTGCCATGTTTGAGCTCCTGTTCTGACTTCTATCAATGATGAAGAGTGACATGGAAGGTTAAGCCAAATGAATCCTTTCCTCCCTAAGCTGCGTTGGTAGAGGTGTTTCATCACAGCAATAGTAACCCTATCTAAGACAAGGAGTGTCTCACCTATGTGTACCAGTGCATTCACTGCCTGCAGAGACCACAAAGATGCATCATATTCCCTGGAACTAGAGTTTCAGAGAGTGTCCATGTGGCTGCTAGGAATAGCGCCTTGGTCCTCTGAAATAGCAGTAAGCTGTCTTATCATCTGTCTAGCCTTCCGCTCCTGCCCCCTCATCTACCTCTCAAAGGCTTCTTCATGTTCAAGGTCATGACCTTTAGTGGCAGAAGAGGTGGAAACATTACCTCCGCCCCAAACTTCAGTTTACCTCTTATGTGGATATTATTTATTTCATCTTGAATCAGGAAATCATGATGGGTGTCATAAATCTAAAAAATCTTGAAAATGTGTCTGGTGTGTGTGTGTGTGTGTGTGTGTGTGTGTGTGTGTGTGTGTGTGTGTGTTTAAACCTTCTAATCACAGTAAGTCTCATTTTCCTGGTAACAGAGTGAAGCTTTAGTTGCCCGTAGATTAAATAGTATATATTGATATCCCAACTCTTACCTCCAAAGCTCCAGATTCTCTCTCTCTCTCTCTCTCTCACACACACACACACACACACACACACACACACACACACACATGTAGGAAAAAGTACAGTTTTGAAATATGACAAGTTTTCTATTATGCAGGCTTCCATGTTTCCTTCTTCAAGGGCAAGCATGGAGGACCTGAGAACTTGCGCCTGTACATGCTGTGCTGACGGTGCCACAGTTCTCCCTCAGGCTTTGTGGTTTCGGTTCCCTGGCATTGGAACAGTCTCTGAAATTCTATCTTAGTGTTGATTTTTTTTTTTTTTTGCTTTACTTTTTATTACATTTTATTTTATGTGTATGCTTTTTTTTTTCCCCTTGTTCCGGTCAACCTCGCTCGCTCTGCTCGACCCCGCTCGCTCCGGCCAGCCCCACTTGTTCCCGGCCGCCCCCGTACGGCCCCAGCTTGTTCCAGCCATCCCCGCTCGCTCCGATCGGCTCCGCTTGCTCCGGTTTGGCCCCCCGCTCGTTCTGGCCATCCCCGTTCGGCCCCACTCGCTCCGGGCCTGCTAGCTCCGGTGTCCCCGCTTGCTCCGGCCGTCCCCGTTCGGCTCCGCTCGCTCTGGACAGCCTGGCTTGCTCCGGTTGGTCTCTCCAGTCCAAGGATTCATTTCTTATTATTCTTCATAAGTACGCTGTAGCTGACTTCAGACGCACCAGAGGAGGGCGTCAGATCTTGTTACGGGTGGTTGTAAGCCACCATGTGGTTGCTGGGATTTGAACTCATCACCTTCGGAAGAGCAGTCGGGTGCTCTAACCCGCTGAGCCATCTCACCAGCCCTTAGTGTTGATTTTATCCCGGCATTTTTCACTTCTAAAACACTGACCTTATTTATTTATTTATTTATTTATTTATTTATTTATTTATATATGAGAGAGAGAGAGGAAGCTGTAGTGTTTCCCCAAGAAAAGTCTACTACATGCTATACACACAGAGTTCTACTCACCCCAGAAAAGAAGGGAACCAACAAAAGACCAACTGTGGTTGTACCAAAGTCCAACATGGTGAACCAATTCATTCTGGTCTCACCAGAAAGAGCCCCGGATGCCCTGCGGGTCCTTGTCCTGCCTCTTGAGCTCTAAGGTGAGTCTGGGCTTTAGCTTTTTGTAGATTTGGTCTGGACCTTTGCCCTACAAACTACTGTGATACTTGGACTATTTCTGTTGGTACTTGGACTATTTCTGGTGGTTTTTTATAAGTGTCCGTCCTAAGCTCATATATTTGAACACTTAGTCCCCAAGTGATACTCCTAGAAGTCTCAAGTGAAAGGCAGCCTGTTTCCTTCTCCACTGTAGGAAATGCTTCTGCCATGGAGATATTTTCCATGTGTCGCCAACTCCCTCGGCTGGCTCTATAAACACTGGCTGCAGAAGCTGAGGCCTGTACCCTTTACAGTTTTCTTCAGATGCTCAGATGGCTTCTCTGTAGAAGCATCGCATACCAGGGACATGGCCACTCCTGGCCTAAAAGCAAAGCCCTGGACATTCCAGAACACTATACGACTTCTGTGATGTCACACACATAAAATACCTTATTTCCACACCGTGAGGAAGAATGGAAGGTCTTATTTTCTTAAGAGAGGTATGCGCTACAAATAAAGGCCATTTTTACCTCAGACTGGAGAAAGCCAACCTCCAGAAGGGTTTCTGGAGCAATGGCATTTTCTGTAATTTCTTCACATCTGAAACAATGCAAACAAAAAGTAAAAATTGCCACATGAGAGGGAAATTGTGTGTATCTAGAAGTTTTAAAATATGAAGTCTTTTTGTTTGTTTGTTTGTTTGTTTGTTTGTTTTTGGTTTTTCAAGACAGGGTTTCTCTGTGTAGCCCTGGCTGTCCTGGAACTCACTCTGTAGACCAGGCTGGCCTCAAACTCAGAAATTCGCCTGCCTCTGCCTCCCGAGTGCTGGGATTAAAGGCGTGTGCCACCACGCCCGGCTTGAGCACGAGGCTTCCTGGGTTCTCTCCGCAATCGCTTTCCAGTTCCCTCCAACTCAGCAGCTGTAAATGGTTTTGGTAAATCACGATGGTACATCTCCATTAACATTAGCAAAATTTATGTTGACTGCACAGACAACTGTGGACCTCGAAAGGCTCTCATCTCCTTGCACACATGTGTGTGACACCTCTGCTTCCCCCTACATCGTGGTGCCAGTGGCTTGTCAATCTTGGCCTCCTCTGGACTCAGAAGGCTCCTTGCTCATTCGTCAGGTTTAGTGTTGGGGAGCTGCATCCCGACAGCGCAGCTCTTCCATCTCTTCCTCGGGCACAGCTGGCTTTTCACACCAGCAGATAGATGAGGTTTTACCTTGCAGAACAGGTACGTGTGTGTGCTGTGAAGACAGGTGACAAATTGATTTTGGGGCTGCACCACTCTGCCTAACTTCAGGAGGATGTCCATCACTCTGTGAGCTGGATCTTTTTTCTACTGAAATATATACAACGGCTTAAGCGGGAGTCATTATTCCAAGGCTTGCAGCAGGAGGAGTGGAGAGCTCACATCCTAACCTGCAAGTAGGAGGAGGAAGAGAGAGCACACTGGGAAACACAGAGTCTTTCTTCAACCTCAAAGCCTGCCCTCAGTGACCTCTCCTCCACCAAGGCCACACCTCCTAATCCTTTTCCACCAATAAGGAACACATGAACCTATTGGGGTTAGTCCCATTCAAACTTCCATAGCCATAAAAACAAACAAAGGTCCTTTTTTTTTTTTTTAACAAGGTTCAAGGCAAGGACCTAAACACAACTTGTCTTTGACCCTCCAAGTTTATTCTCTGATTTGTATATCTATGTTGTGGTACACGTGCTCCCGCACTTGTCCATATGCATGCACATGTATATTACATACCCACGAAGAAAGAAGGAAAGAAACGGTTCTATTCAATGAAATTCTTGAAACATGGGAGAAGAAGCTGGAGAGATAGCTCAGGGGTTAAGAGCATCTTCTGCTCTTTTAGAGGACCTGAATTCAATTCCCAGCAACCATATCAAGTAATTCACAGCCACCTCTAACTTCAGATCCACAGGAATCTAACTCCTTTGGCCTCTGTGATCACATGACTTCACGTGCATATACCTACACCGAGATAAGAGATACACATAGGCAGAATTTAAAATGACAAAAAATAAAAACCCACATGGATTTTCATGGACCTATCTCCACATCAACTTTGATGTAATTTGTTGCTACAGACACTTCCTATAAGAAACACTAAAAAGACATCTTAGTCTCAAGTAAAAGGCTATCAGATCATTAGTGAAATGTACAGGAAATGTAGAGGAAAGAAAGTATCAGATAGCTGCGTAAGAAGTTGCAATGTAGATTAATGTATCGTTTGGCTATGACTCTTGTTGCCTTCCTGAAACATGGTAATTTTATGAAACAACTTGTACAAATTTCTACTGATGAGGCATAAAGAGATCACTGTGGTGATAGCAGCAGAGTAGAGAGCCAGCAGTACATATCCTAAATGTTTCCAAAATAAACGATGTAAGAAACAGTCCCTAGTTTATTGGAAGACCAGTGTTATTATGACACCAAGCCAAAGATATCACAAGAGCATTTGCCAGACAAATGGTCTCTTACGAATAAAGGTAGAAAAAAAATCCTCATCAACATACTAGTAAATTGAGTTCCGCAGGGAATGGAAAGGACAATCCAACTCACTAGAAGACACATTAATATGAACAATCAAGGCACATCTAGTGAGTCAGTGGAGGCATTTAAAAATTCTAGCCCTCTCTCCACACAAGCAAAACATGGCTGAAAACACTTAGAAAGTGGGAACAGAAGGTCCCTCTCTTAGCTGATGGAAGCATCCGGGAATAGCTCCCTCTAGTTACTTGATGCTCTCAGTGAGTGCACCTAGACCATAGTCATCGCAGGAAGGCTACCCTAAGTCAGGAGCAAAGCATGGTTTGTCTGCCCTTCAAAAATCATCTCAAAACTCCAGCTGCCCTTTTGTTGCTCCTGTTTTCAGAAACCATCAGGCTGCTACCGAGATCTGTATGGAAATGCAATGTACTCACAACAGCAAGAACAATCCTGAGAAAGAATAAAATCGGAGTACATCGTGATTTGGAAGAGCAGTAATCAAAATGATGATGTGGTCCTGGAGAAAGGATGGGTAGGTCCTTACGTTACAGCAGTTATGGAACAGAATAATAATCCATTCTTACATGTGTGGTCAACTGACTTCTAATAGAAATTCAACAGGGACAGAATAGTCTCCTTCACCCTGGCATGTAGGGAACACTAGATATACATGTTTTAGTTATTTTTCTATTGCTGTAATAAAGCAATATAACTAAGGCAACCTAGAGAAGGAAGGGTTCATTGTTTCCGCAGGGATGAAAGTCCATCACCTTCACCTCCAGGAAGCATGGCAGAAGGCAGTGGGGGCAGCTGGAGCAAAAAGCTGTGAGCTCACATCTTAAACTGTTGAGGGGCGGGGGGCAGAAAGCAAACTGTGAACAGAACATCTTTTTTTTTTTTAATGGTCAACACCCACCCCCAGGAAATATTTCCAATGAGGCCACACCTCATTTAAACACCGCAAGGATTAAAACTTGTTCATCAAAAGAGGAGAATTTAAAGTCAACCCATGAGGAGGAAGAACATATCTGAGGAAGGGTTAGAATTAGAGTTTTTAAAATGCTCTTGCCACTCAAGCACTTAAAGAAAATTAATCCAACTTGCAAAAGAGCAAAGGATTGCAAATAGAATTCTCTTACCAAACAGAATACAGGTGGCCTATAGGTGCCTGGAAAGATTCCCAGGCTCCTCAATCATTGCAGGGACATTTAAACAATGAAGAGATGAGGCCTTAGAGCAGGAGTTCTCAACCTGTGGGTCTGTGACCCCTTTGGTGGTGGAATGATCCTTTCACAGGGATGGCCTAAGACCACTCTGAAAAATGCAAATATTTACATTACGATTCATAACAGTAGCAAAATTACATTTACTAAGTAGCAACAAGAATAAGTAGTTTTTTAAAAAGTAACTGTTTGAGAGTCACCACAGCATGAGGATCTGTATTAAAGGGCTGCAGTATTAACCATTGCCTTAGATCCCTTAGGATGGTAACAATGTAAAGAAAGGGAAAGGGCCATGTTGGTAAGGATGGGGAGACACTGAGACCCTGTGTTCTGACACGGATGGAAGTGTACAGCCATACAGCTGCTGATTGACCGGCCTGTGGTTCCTCAGAACTTAAACAGTCCCAGTGACCTCTCTACTAGTTATACATCCAAGAGAACTGGAAATATTTGTTAGGAAAAATTTACATGGATCGGCAAACATTTTAGTGTAACAATACAAATGCCCTCCAGCTGATGACTGGGTAACAAATTATGATACACTTTAACAATTACTTTTTAAAAATAGTGATTTTATTTTTAATTTTGTATTGGTGTGTGTGTGTGCGCGCGCGCGCGCGCGTGCATGCATATAGGTACCAACAGAGGCAAGATGAGGATATCAGATCCCCCGAAACAGGAGTTAAAGGTAGTTGTGAGCCACCGCCAGTGGGTACTGGAAACTGAATTTGTATAAGAACAGAATGTGCTCTTAGCCAGAGAGCCATCTCTCTGGCCCTACAATGAGTTTTTTTTTTTAATTAATTAATTATTTTTATAATTTATTTATTTATTTATTTTGGTTTTTTGAGACAGGGTTTCTCTGTGTAGCCCTATCTGTCCTGGAACTCACTCTGTAGACCAGGCTGGCCTCAAACTCAGAAATCCGTCTGCCTCTGCCTCCCGAGTGCTGGGATTAAAGGCATGTGCCCCACTGCCCAGCTCCTACAATGAGTTCTTAATTAGCTACAAAAAGGGACAAGGTACTGGTATAGCCGAACTTCTGAGACATACTAAAAGTCAGAATGAAAACCCATGCTTGCAGGATTCAAAGAACACATCAAGAAAAGGTAAAGACAGGACAGAGAAATTGTCTTCCTGCCTTCCTCAGGGATGAGGTAGGAGGCTATTTCTCGGGGAGGGCGGGTAATGGACGTGTTCCAAAACTGCAGAGTGCCGGTGCTGACACGAGATTTTTAAATATCCTAAAATAGAACCCACTGAACTTTGCATGTTTCGATAGTTAAAATGGTGAATTTTATTTCATAGGAATTTTATCTTAATTTAAAGAAAAATGTCTTGGTGGGTTATGGGCAAATTTGAATACTTAAGCCCTCTGTCTGCAGCTGGCTTACCTACAGCGGCTGTGCAGACATTAAATGACTAACCAGTAATAAGAGCGTGCAGGTGTGGACCAGCACCAGCGGCAAGCCCGACCTAGCTGCCAGGCACAGCAGGCACGGCTCCCGGGGGCCGTAGCACATTCTAGAAAGCCATAAAAATGATTTAATTTTAGTTTATCTTAAAATCAGAATTGAAAATGAATCTATAGTCATAAATCCAGTACTAATCTTTCCACCAAGAGTCATAAAGCATAATTTTTAAGTGTTTTATTTTAATGGTGGAAGAAATCCAGGAAGACAAAAGTGCCTGGGGACCACAGAAGTCAACTCATGGCTCCGGCCACACAAGCAGCGTTAAGGAGACACAGATGGATTCCAGGGGTTCCGAAGATAACGAGGGATGGGGTTGGCGGCTAGATATGGGATCTCACAGCTGGATGGATGCAGCTGGGTGGATGCTGGTGTGGACCACTGAGGTGAGTCCCCATGGGAGAAGGCTGGAGGAAGACTGTGAGATGAGCTCATGTCTGGCCTGGAGCTATCCAAGGCCCTGGAGAAGAGGCTGTGTAAACAAACAGCCCTGTGGTCACACCAACAGTTGTGCTTCTCAGCTCCTCATGATTGCCCCATTGTCCCTTCTTTGGATACAGTCTTCATGCTGGTATTTTCTTTATTTTACATTTGCTACTAGAGATTAGAGAAACTGGAACAAGTCTCTCTCTCTCTCTCTCTTTTTCCTGAAATGTGCAAATGCTAATGTCATGTCAATTAAAAATAACTTTAAGGAAAAAAAAAACCAACAAAACACATGCAGATAATGACTCAACTTCCCTTTGCACATCAAGGCAGATAAAGCTACAAGAATTAATAATAAAGACAACCTATTATAGTCAACAAGCCATGCTACCTATGACCACATGGGAAATGCTCAGGATGATGAAATTCAACAGCTGCCGACTGGACTAAACTATAGAACCAGGATGAAATAAGTGTCTCTGAAGTGTTCTAATGAGGTTTTACAACCAAAGCATTTTTTTTTTAATTTAAGAGATGTAATATGAATTTGATGACTTTAGCAACATCTTGAATAACTTCAGACAGCATCCTAAGTTCGTATTTTCAAAACAATAAAACTTTTTGTTACTTATGTTACTCATGGTACGGTGACATATTTTAAAATTTGGAGAGAAGCGTATGTCATTTGCAAACCACATATACACACATGCACACAAAGACACACACACACACACATATATATATATATATATATATATATATATATATATATATATATATATTATATATACATATATACACAAGAGACACACTCCAACACATACATACGTATACATACACACAGACACACCGACACACACACATCTCAACACACACACACAGAGATACACACACACACACACACACACACACACACACACACACATACACACAATGACGCCTAACTGGACCCTCTGTAATAAGATACAACCTGGCCCAAAATACACTGGAGAGCAACTGAATGAGGTGAGAGGCTCTAGCGCTGAGAAACTTTTACATCATTGCTTTGAGAATTCCTTTTTCTTGAAAGATCAGCGGAAGCATGTCCTTTGTAAAAATTAATTCTATGCTAAAACTCTTTCATCTGTAAATTTCTTCCTGACAGTTATTAATTTTGTGGCCCAACCAGGGCCACAGAGTCTCACCACATTAAGATCTAGCCAACTTTTTCTTCCTTTGGGCTCTGATGCCTGGGGTCACGGTCAGGCCAGAAAGAATTAGGCAGAATGTAGGTCAGTTCACCGGGTGATAAATTTGCCCGTTCTGTGGGAGCCTCTGAAGTTTCTGAGGCTAATGGGATGGCAGGTGCTATTTTGAGCAAAGATGAAAGAAGAGAATCTTCAAAGTCCACAGCCGTGTGGCGCTTGAGGTTTAGAGCACCAGATGGAGAGAGAGGGGCGGCAGCGCACAGGTTCTCTGCTTTAAGAGAAGCCTGCTGTTCTAGAAGCAGCCAGAAATGAAGAGGCCACCTCTGGCTGCAAGCTTCTTTTTAAAAAGCAGGAGGAGAAAGCAGGGAGCAGAGAAACTGGCCAAAAGGGTTTGCTTGTTCTGCAATGAGCTCTGAGCCCAGAGTCAAGTGCTGGATCCAGCCCCACGGCATAACACCAAGTCAATGTGCACGGTGGCAGGCATTTTGTCTCTCTGGGCCTCAGTTTCCTTGCAGGCAAATGAGGGTTTCAGTGTAGCATTCTAGTCCCCATCATAGGTGTCACGAGGTGTTCTCATGTGTTTGAAGTTGCTAGAGTGGCAGGCTTGAAACTGTGTGGTTTATAAAGCAAAGAAGTTTAGTTGGCTTGCTTGCAGTTCTGGAGGCTGGAGCCTAAGAACATGTCACTGGCATTTGGTGATGGGCCTTCTTGCTGTGCCACAAGGTGTTGAAGGACATCACACGGTGACATGTTTAGACTCCCTGGCTTTTCTTATGAAGCCATCAGACCCATGATGGCCTCTCAGTCTGTTGACCTCATCCGATCCTAATTACTTACTCACAGACCTCTTCTAAACACCACCATGTAAACCAAAGATTCTGTTTCCAACATTTGAAGACTAGCAACCCAATGGGCCATGGCAGAGGGATTCTGGGAGATTCTTGACAGGGGATACCAACCCCTCTCTACTAGGCCTTCTTCTTCTTCTTCTTCTTCTTCTTCTTCTTCTTCTTCTTCTTCTTCTTCTTCTTCTTCTTCTTCTTCTTCTTCTTCTTCTTCCTCTTCCTCTTCCTCTTCCTCTTCCTCTTCCTTTTCTTCTTCCTCTGGTGGGCAAAATAATGATGCTCTCTGACTATGTCTACATCCTATGAGTGTGTTTCCTTACCTAGCAAAAGGGCTTTAGGTGTAATTAAGACAAGAATCTTCAGATGGGGAAACTAACCTGGATTGCCCTAGTGAACCTGATGTAATTACAGGATTTCTTCTAAGAGGGAGACATGGGTGGCGGGGGTGGGGGGGGGACGGACAGAGAGAGTCAGAGAGAGACAAAGACACAGAGACAAATAGAGACAGAAACAGACACAAAGAAGAGAGACAAAGACAGAGTTTCACGGTTATTGGCTTTGAAGATGAAGGGGAGGGGACCACAAGCCAAGGAATGCAGGTAACCACTGGAAGCCAGAAAAGGGAAGGAAATGGATTTAAGATTAGGGTTTCTCAAAGGAAAGGAGAGCTCCACCAGTCAGTTCCAGCCTTCTGACTTCTATAGTTGCTGTATAAGATTCTGTGGGGGTTTCAAAACACTAAGTTTGAAGAGGCTTACAACAGCAATAAAAGAAATAGCCCCTGGACTGTCTGTTATGGTAGTGTGTTAAGTAGCGAGCTCTCTTGTCCCGTCTTGTGTCCCCAGGGTTTCTTCTGGTCTTGCAGAGATCAGTGCTGATTTCTTTCTTTGTGGTAGAACCTCCAGGAATGCCTCCTCTGTGGTCCTGTCCCTCTCGAAGTTTACTCACCGAGGATGGGTGGTATTGAAGAAGGGCCAGCTGTGCTTTCTGGAGACACTTGGAGTCTTCACCTCCAGCTCTTCTGACGGGTGATGAAGCCCATCCCTTAGAAGGCAGGAGAGCTTGGCCCAGCCCCTCTGATTTGGATTTGGTTTGCTCCAAAGGTGCACGGGCTGGAGGTGTGATCCCTGCATGGCTATGTGAGGTAGTAAAAGGTAGGATCTTTAAGAGGCGGGGCCTAGTGGAAGAGTAACATTGTGACCTCAACTTCCTGCCTCAGCTTATAACCCTTCTGTCTCCTACCTCCTTCCACCATCGGGATGCCACCCACCATGGAGCAGTCACTGGAGCTGAGCTGAGCTGATGCCAACGTCCTGCTCTCCTCTACCAAACAAACCTTTTTTCTTTATCAGTTATTCAGTCTCTGGCAGTTTGCTACAACAACAACAACAACAAACTATGCAGAGCCGTTTCATGTTTTAATCTCTGTAAGGAGAAGATCCTTCATGGGACAGTCGGTCAGGTGCACCAGAGAACAGCACAAGCCCACCTCGCTCAGGCAGAACATCTTCTCCCTCTCTCTCCATCACTGTCAAGACCATCCCTCTCATTACAGTGACTCCTCAGAACTCATCAAGCTAACAACTAATTCTTGCCTTATTCCGCTTACAAGATAGTTTTGTGGATATGGAAAAGGGGAGTTAGCAGGTACTGATGCCATCTATTACATCCTACCCCTGATTATGTACCGCAAGAACAAACGTGGTGGATGCTGAGTGCTCACTGTAGGCCAGGTGCCACTGTGAGGCTGGCACATGCTCTCCCTTGTCCTGTTGACTTCTAATAAATAAGTACAGGAGTTGCCATCCCCCTTCTATAGATGAAACAGTGAGTGGTCCATGTTCACAGAAACCCAGCTGTCTGACAGCAAGATGGCACTCCGTGAGAGCCACTAACTCATGTCTCTCAGACTTCAAAGGACACTGGTGACAGACATCTGCCTGAGAATCCCACTCAGGTTTTTCAGAGGAGGATCTAAGTTCCCCTGGGTCATAATCTAGGGCCACAGCTGTCTTCAAGGACTGGCCCACACATGTCTTCATCTCCGTTCTTTCTCTACACAAAAGACATCTATAATCATATGATCTTCATTTTGTGCCTTTAATGTTTACGTGGATTTTATCTTTAACTACACACATTTCAAAAGAGTGTATTTTAAAAATTTGTCTTAACTTGAAAGGCACAAAACTGTATAAAGAGAAAAAAAAAGTGTGTGTGGGGGGAGGGTGTTGGGGGAGCTTTTCCAGAAGCCAGTCACTTAGAACGTGAACTAGGTGAAGGACAAAGAGAATTCGGCTTGTGGCTCTAGGTCTGTCGAATTGTTTCTGTTGAGAAATTGTTTTCCAAATATTTTCTGAGCCACCAAGGGAGACTTTCAAATAAGAGAGAAGAAAAGGGACCTTGTGTCTCATTGAAATTCTTATTCATTGGGAATTACTGTTGACAATTCAGAAGAGTTAATGTGAGATTCAGAATGGAGAGAAATTTGGAGACGTTCGCAAGAGGAGGGCTCCATTGGAAAGCTTGAAAAGACATCTTTAAAATAATGAGGTGGGCAGGAGAAGAGAGAGAGAAGGGAAAGAGAGAGGGGGTGGAAAATTGCCAGCTCCACAAACTTTCGGACAGGGCCAGGGTGATAAACCGGGTTGGTTATTAGCCTGGCAGGTGGAAAGAAAACCCAGGGCTGATAATTGGGGAAATTAGCACCCAGGACATAATTCGTCCCCATCTGACGTTCTTCAGAGGAAATCAAAGCATCGTGGAAGAGGCTGAGTGAAAGCCTTCACAATTTCATGGAAGCGTTGGTGACTCAAGAGGCTTTCGTGGTTACAAAACAGTTATTTAAACCATTTCCTGAGCAAGATGTTTGGAAGAAGATAAGAAGCCGAAAGCCAGCCCTGCTCTTGGCACCAGGAGTCTAACAGCTGGCCTTGGCTCTGAAGGCCATGCCACCGCCTGTCAGGGGAGCCCATTGCACAGGCACCAACATCTCCCTTCCAAGTCCGATTCTGTGATATAAAGCCAGGGGAACTGCAAAGATTCAACTTAGTGCACTGGAGCCCAGGGTAGGAACAATAGGAATGATAAAGAAATACAACATGTTTCTTCTCTAAGGGTTCTTATATTTAGAGGACTAAGGTGTGTGGCTAATAAAGGCTTTTAGTCTAACAACCCTGTGGATCACCTTCCTCTGCAGGAGGTAATCAGAACTAAGAACAGAGAGTAATTTTACTGAAGGATGGTGGCTACCCAGGATGTATAGGACACTCTCAGTTCTGAGCCGGAATAGCATTAGCCATGGCTAGAGCTGATGCACAGGGCTTCTTACACATCAGGGGCCATGGTTTTGTAAGGCCACTGAGTAGGGCTCTCCATCCCAACACAGAACATGGCTTATCCTGAATAGTTTCTGTTGGGCTGGATGTTGCTCCAACTATAAACATTTGGGATTGTATTAACAACACTACAACACCGCCTGTTGCTGATTTCGCTTTAAGCTACATGTGCACTCAGTCACCCCCACCTCCACCCCTTAACTCTACACTGCCAAGTCCCTCATTTGTTTTGATTTGTTTGGGGTTTTTTTGCTTTGTTTTGTCTTTTGGTATTTTTTGTTCTTTGTTTTTCTTAGCAGTCTGCAGTCTGTTCACTCTAACACAGATAGGTTTCATAAAGACAGTTTTCTCCCCTCTCCTCCCTCCCTTCCCCTTCCCTCCCTTTCTCTCCCTTCCCTCCTGTCCTCTTCCTCCCCTCCCCTCCCCTCCTGTCCTCTCCCCTCCCCTCTTCTCCCTCTTACTGTCCCTTTCTTATGTCAGTTGTCCTTGTCTCATCCCTCCCGACCCTCCATTCTCCTGTATGGGTGTGTGATCCTGCCCACTTACAGGGTGATAAATTGGGTGTCATTTGAAGCAGTCACAATGTGTTCAGATTTTGCATTAAGTTTTGAGTTAATTAAATAACCTCTTTTTTTAACTGCAAAAAAAAACCTCACAAGCTTTATTAAGTTAGAAAATTTACAACCAATTGCATAATCAATAAAACATTAACAAACATCTCTCTCTCCTCTCTCTCTCCTCTCTCTCTCTCTCTCTCTCTCTTTCTCTCTCTCTCTCTCTCTCTCTCTCTCTCTCTCTCTCTCACACACACACACACACACACACACACACACACACACACACACACTCCCCCCTCCCAAACCTTTTAAATTGATTTTCACAGTCTTACAAAGCCTGCCTGTGACCTGGGGGTGGGGAGGGGTGGGCTCCAACACTTCCAGTTAAATGGCTATAACACCATTAGCCAAGTCTGCAGGATTCTGGGGTGACACTTCTGCATTGCTAATGGTCCTGATTCGGTGCCTTTCATGTTTATGTAAATTCATCCGACTACACTCATTTCTAAAGCGTGCATTTTCTATCTTACTTTCCCTCTTAACCTAAAAGTACAAAGTACAGAAGAAGAAAGAAAGAAAGCCAAGAGGAATTTGCTGAATGAACTGACACCTGACCTCAGCTTATTTAAAGTTCCATCACAAGAGGGTTCCTGCTAGGATTTGTTGCCGTTTCTTTCCTAGTTTTGGTGGTAGCTGCAGGGCACAGGGCCTGGGAGCTCAGGGTAGACCAGGCGGCTTGCCTCCTGTGTACGTGCTAAGCCTGAGGTTTGATCTAGGCGCTGGAGCGAAATTGCTCCTTAGTAACGAAGGCTCTTGAGATGGAGCTCTTTAGAATCATTAATAATTCTCCTGGATTAGAAATCAGAACACAAAGGCACAGGTCTTTCAACAAAACCTCCGAGCATAAGTTTCTCAGTCATTCAGTGGGACAAAAACTACAGTTGCGGTGTGTTGAATTGTGCATATTATAGAATAGAAGAGAGGCCAAGACCCTCAGTACAGGCTGGGTATCCGTCATCTAAAATGCTTGAGACAGGATGTTTTTCTGAAAAAAAAATTTTTTTTCAGATTTGAGAATATTTGTATATAATCAGATACCAATTTAAAAATCTACTTATGGAGGGGGAGCTGGAGAGGTAACTCAGTGGTGATGAGGTTCAGTTTCCAGCACCCACATCCACTTCACAGCCATCCACGACTCCAGTTCCAGGGAATCAAACACCATCTTCTGACCACCTAGGATATCAGTGATACACACAGCATACATACATGCAAGCAAACACATAAAATAAAGTGATTAATTTTTTAAAAAAAATCTATTTATGTTTGATTATACATATGCCTTGCAGAAAATTTCACTTAATGATAATATACCTACAGCTTTTGACTAGATTTGTCATGTGAAGTTTAGTGTACACTGTTCTTTCTTTCTTCCTTTCCTTCTTGTTTGTTTATTTTTGGTTTGGGGGGGGTCTCATCATTGTGTAAATACTATATACTCACTGGCTAGCCTGGAACTTGATATGTAGGCAAGACTGGCTTTAAACTCACATGAATCTTCTTGACTCTGCCTCCTGAGTACTGGTATTAAAGGTGTGAGTCACCACAGGTGTGACATGGCTACCTCCGGTTTTGGAATTTGGCACTGGGGACATTCAATCTGTCCCCGGTAAAAATAAAAACCTCACTTAGCAAAACGGATGCTAAGGAGTTTGACATGGGATCTGAATGGATCTCTGAATACAACCATAATTGTGAGTGTGGAGGCAGACGATAACACAGGGACTAGAGTGGCAAAGCCATAGGCCAAGGGACACCAGGGGCTCCCCGGGAGCTGCAGAGTACGCAGAGCCTTCAGGGAGGGAGCATGGCCTGCTAGGACACCGCCAGCAGCTTTGTGCTTGTTTTGGAACAGCTTGTTTTCTAAGACCTGGTATGATAAATCCTGTGCTAATTAAATGTACAGCCCACAAAAACCTTAGGATTTGGCTGTCGCTGCTTTCTGGACGGTTCTTATGAATAAGGCGCCTCAGACACAAGGACGGGAAGTAACCTTCTATGGCGTGCACTACTAAATCTTGAGTCCCCAAACAGACATTGAATTCAAACTCCGATTGATTAAAAAAGAAAAAAGAAGAGAAAAGGAAAAGGAAGAAAGAGAAAGGAAGGAAGGAAGAACAGAGGAAATGTGGGAAACCTTAACAGCTCTAAAGAGAAGGAATAGAATTACTAAAACAACCCATAGTCTCTCTGTTTACACCTGACTATCTTAGTTAGGGTTACTCTTGCTGTGATGTAACACCATGGTCAAAGCAACTTGGGAAGGAAAGGATTTACTCTACTCACAATTCTGTATATCAGTTCATCATCAAAAGCAGTGATCCAAGAACTCAGCGCAGGGCATGATCATGGAGGCTGGAGCTGATGCAGAGGCCGTGGAGGGGTGCTGCTTACTGGCTTGCTTCTCATGGCTTACTCAGCCTGTTTTCTTATAGAACCCAGGACCACCAGCCTAGGGATGGGCACACCCACAGTGGGCTGGGCCCTCCCCTATTAATCATTAAGAAAATGCCCCACAGGCATATAGATAACCTCACCTTATAAAGGCACTTTCTTAATAGAGGTTTCTTTCTCTCAGATGACTTGAGTTTGTGTCAAATGGTCACAAAATTATCCAGCCCTCTGACACTCTCTCAAACAGCATGCCTGTATATATTTCACTTGAAAAAGGTATGATTTTCGCATTATTTGGGGTTTCCAGATTTCTTAGACCATCTCCAACACAGCCCATAGAATCGCCATACCAGCTCTTTATTTTGATGAGGAAGGCCACCAAGACACTGGCAAGATAGCAAACTATCCTACCATCCAAAACAGTTGCCACAGTTGTGTGCCAAAAAAAAGAAATTTAACTCTGCAAATGCCAGCCTGTGCTCCCAGGACAGGTAGTGTATGTTCCCATTCTTCTTGTGTGTGGGTCACATAACTGTACTTCAGGGAACCCCAAAACAGTAAGGAGTCTTGTCCAGGTCTTCCCAAAAAAATGCAGATTTGGTCTAAAATTTGACATTCCAACACACGCCCAAATGGTAGGGATACAACTGACCAGTGGCTTCTCCCCTGACCCACGGACCCAGGTGCTAGACAGCGCTCTAAGGTTTTATACTCTCAGGGCAATTTATTGTGACTATCAAGAGACATGCTGTGATGTGTGACATTTGAATCTCATGGAAGACTGTGCAATTGAGCTTTTAAGTTTTACTGGAATAAAACCCTCACTTTTTGAGTAGCATATGGTTTTATTGGCCCACTTTTACTGCTATCCTTGGCCCCATGTAACTCGCTAGCTAGGCACACCTGGTCTACAGGATGACTTTTTTTTTTTTTTGGACAGAGTTTCCTATTACCCCAGCTGGCCTATGTAACAAAGATAACCTTTATCTCTTACTGGGAATACAAGCATTTGCTACCATGTAGTACTGGGACTCAGACCCTGGGCTTCCTGTATGCTAGGCAAGAACTCTCCTAATTGAGCTACGCCCTTAGCTCCTACTAGATGGCTTTCCAAGGCTTCATGAATAACCAGTTTAATGGATGCATCTCTACTTAGATTTACTGTTGATTTTTATCTCTTTCTTCCTCTTCCTGGTTACAAACAGAGCCGGGAGAAGTATTATGGTACCTACGTATTTATACTCTGGCCTGATTAGGTCTTTAGGAAATAGTCTAGAAACTGAGTTGATGTGTCCAAAAAGACAAAAGCACATCTAACTAGTACAACTTAAAGGCCTTTGATGTATCTGATCGGTTTTCCCTTCACTGGAACTATGCCCTGAACTCAGTGGTTCTTCAAGCCTCTCTCCAGGCAGTGGATGAATCCCCAGAGCTGCCACTCCTGACCCCCAAGTAGAGGAAGCAGCCTTCCCCCTTATTGCCCAGCGACCTGTTCTGTCCCCCAACACAGGCTCCTCCTCTCTCCTATGATCTCCTGGAACCAGCAGGAAGCACTAAGGCTCCTCCAGGAAGGAGTTGATCAGTTCACAACTGGGCTCAAAAATAGATATTAAAAGCATCTGTGAATAAGCCTTCTCAGTAGATTTTATAGGTAAGTTAAATTGTTGCTTGATTAAATAGTATCTACTAGAATTGCTTTTATTATAAAACACAGAGACATGTCCCGACAACAAAGGGAAGAGAATTTCTAATCATCTGTTAATCTCGCTTATATTTACGATGTTGTTTCTAAGACAGAGTCTTACTGCCTAGCTCTGAATGAGCTGGATCTGGCTGTCCTGGAACTCACAGCAATCCACCTGCCTCTGCCTCTCAAATTCTAGGTTCAAAGGTGTGTTCTACCATACCCAGCCTATATTTACAACAAGCATGGCAAGTGAGAACTCCCCCGCCCTCGCCCCCAGAAGTTGATGGGCAGTTATAAGTCGCCACCATCAGGTTTAGTTTATGCCTTCTGCGACTTTCATAAGCACTTTACCTGCTCAACCCCCAACATCAACCTACAGAAGGTTAGGGAAGAGAATGGAATATTGCAACACACTTGGGCTTCCCTCTATTACATCCTAGTGACTGCCTCTGAAGGGACTTCCACAGTTGTGGCAGGGAGGAGGGCATATCCTGGGGCTTGAGGCTGGCTATGGGGCTCTACCTTAGCCTGGTTTCTTTGCGTACAACGATATACCACATAGAAAACTGGTTAAGTGTAAAATGTTTATTTGGCTCATGATTCTAGAAGCTGGGAGCCCCAAGAACATGGTGCTGGCAACTGGAAAAGGTCTTCTTGTCTTGTTCTAACATGGCAGATGGCACATGGAGAGACAAGAGAGTCAGCACTGGTGTGCTAGCTCAGGTATGTCTTCCTCTTTTCACAAAGTCACTAATGCTATTAATGGGGGCCGCACACTAATATCATCTTTCAAAACACCTACCACCAGATACCACATTAGTTTCTATTATACTCTCTGTCACCAAATACCTGACTAGAATCAATGTAAAGGAAGAAGGATTTATTTTGGCTTTGGTTTGAAGGCATAATCCATCATAGTGGGAAGGCGGAGTGGCCAGGATGTGAGGCTGTTTGTTGACATCTAAGTGGGCTGGGAAATACAGATTAAATAGAAAGCCTGCCTGGGCTATGAACCTCAGGTACACACCCCTATAACCGCCATTTCACCTAGCTAAGTCCCACTTCCCAAAGATCTTACTACTTCCCAAAACAATATTATAATCTGGAGACCAAATATTAAACATATGAGACGGCAAAGACTCTTTTCATCCACATTTAATAACCATATATGTTTAATGATGATGATGATGATGATATAGTGAGCATATGTATTTAGAGATTAAGTTTTAATGCCTGAACTTTAGAGGTCTTACTCAAGCCATAGCAGACGCCTCAACTAGAGCTGGTTTGACATCGTCATTCTATTTGAGACGTGACTCTGCTAAGAGCAACAGGGTGGTTCAAGGAAGCTCCCTTGGGAGTCCTTCTTCCCAAGGACCCAGTGCTCATCAGTGAGTGGATGGATCTGCAAGAGGAGCCAGAACAGCTCCAAGTGAACCAGAAGTTGGAACAAGTGTTGAAAGAGTAGCAGGTGGGATACAAGGGAATTTAACATCCTTGCCCTGTGATGAGATGAAGACAAGATGACCGGGCCACCACAAGGATTTCGTTTCTATAGTATTAAGGGGGCAGCATTCTTTTGTCTTGTTCATTTTTCTTCTCCAAAATAAGCACTGCCTTGATTTGATTGGATGATTCAGGTGAGCAATGAATATTAGTGTGTAATACGGCAAAGGAGAAATAATGTTTTTATTTTTAAAATGTGCTAATATTATCATGATAATAATGATGCTGTAAGTGTGTATACTCTCTGTGTGTGTATGTGTGTGTGTGTATGTGTGTGTGTATGTGTGTGTGTGTAGGGATAATGTTTACATGCACTGTGTAAAGATGTTTCTCTGTCCTTCCTTGACTGCCTAAGGCACCTTCTGATTGGTCAAAATAAAAATCCAATGGCTAATGAGCTGAGGCAGGATTAGAAGATGGGGCATCCTGCAGAGAGAGAGAGAGAGAGAGAGAGAGAGAGAGAGAGAGAGAGAGAGGAACTCTGGAATAGAGTGAGGTGTGGGAAATGGGAGATTTGCCACCAGACTTAGAGGACGTCAATTGTATGAAACTGAGGAGAGGTAACCAGCCATGTGGCAGACATAGAATAGTATTAACGAGTTAAGTGAATTATGAGCTTGACATAGAAACAAGCCTAGCTTAAGGCCTAGGCATTTATTAATAAATAATAAGCCTCTGGGTTGTTATTTGGAAACTGGGCTGAGGGTGGAAAAAGTCTGAGGTTAAGTGTATGTTTGTGTGCGCGCACGTGTGTGCGCATGTGTGTGTGTGTGTGTGTGTGCATGTGTGTTTGTGTTCGTGTGCGTGTGCGTGTGGTGTGTGTGTGTGTGTGTGTGTGTGTGTGTGTGTGTGTGTGTGCATGTGTGTGCATATACATGTGTGCAGAGTATCTATGCAGAAGTCAGAGGACAACTTTCATTTCAGGACTCTGTTCTCTCACTCTCCAAACGGCTCCAGGGGTCAAACCCCAATATCCAGGCTCCTTGGACAAATGATCCCTCTTAGTGGTCCCTGTAAAGTGGGACTGCTTTCAATGGCTGCCCCTTGGAGACAGTACGTAGGAAGCACAGATGCTGTCCTGTACCTCGACAGCCCCTTCCCTGACATTTTTCTGGTCTCTGACATCGGCCGATAATGCCAGTTGGCAGATAAAGATTACTAAATAGTTTCCTAAATCTGCCCAGCTTCCCAAGATCTTACGCATGAGGCTGCTGAGTTGATCCAGTCCTGGGGACATAAGTTGGATGAGACTCTGTGGGACTGTCATTTTGGGGTCATAACATGTAGTATCCCTGCTATTGTATATGTAACACCATAGAGCCCAAATAACCAACAACTTGTTGGTTAAATAGACCAATAAGTAGGTAAGTAGGTTGAGTGGGTGAAGGCACTGGCCAATAATGCTAAGGGCCTGAAGCTGACTAGTGGGACCCACATGCTAAAAGGAGAGAACCAACACACGTATGACTTCCTCATTTGTGAGGTGGCATGTGCATATCAACACACACACACACACACACACACACACACACACACATTCAGACTATATGTAACTAAAATTTAAAAAATTTTAACAGGTAGGCTCAATGGTGCACACCCCTACTTCCAGCCATTCAGGAGGCTGAGGCTGAGGAAGTGCTCGGGTCCAGGAGGTCTGGACTATAGGACGCTATGCTGTGGGACATCTCATCTTGCCTAGGGAAGGAGCAAACCAGCAGGTAAGATAAACCTGTTAAACGAACCCAGATATGACCTCTGAATTCTTCTCCACATAACTCTACTGAAAGCTCCCACAAGTTGATTGGATTTGGCAGCACAAGGAACCCTTTTGCTGTGACTGCTTTAAGGAAATACAGTTAGCATCTGCCAACACAGAACACATTTGCTCATCTCTGCACGAGTGTGTGTGTTGAGAACACGCATAATGTGTATGCAAATACAGTTTGCTTAGCACACGAGATTTTCTGCCGCCCTCCCTCCCAACCTCACCCCTAAATATACAGTTTCCTGAAAACCACACCTGTGACTGCTTATGGGAATGGGAAAGGGTCCAGGTTACCCTCTCCAATTTCCAACCCTCGCCTATGAATTTCTAAGCCGTGCTTCCTGTAATAAACCACAGGGCCTGGCAGAAAGGTGCAAAATATTTATATCTGGGTCTAACAAAGTTTTCATTGGCTTCCTCGCGCAGAGTTCATTACAGCCACGTTTGTGGACTTTGCTCTCCCATCTCTCCCTCCCAGTTTGGCTTCCTACCTCTCTGTCTTCTCGGCTTCCAGCTCTTTAGGATGTGTGAAGACTCAGACACCATCAGCACTGAATTAGACATCAGTGGATCCCGTGAGTGGTTAACATTTTCAACATTTCTGAAAAACCAACTGGAAAAATGAACACAAGAGGAGCAGATGGAATTTTTATGTGGTGTCTTTGTCTCCTAGCATGCCCTCCTGATGCTCAGCTTCAGGATGAGGTGAGAGATGCGATGTTTTCCCCTGCCATTTGGAAAAGACAATTCCAAATTAGTCTTCTTGCCAATTCCTTTACCGGCTGACCTCGCCTCAACAACAACAACAACAACAACAACAACAACAACAACAACAACGGCATTCAGTCAGAAATCTGGGCTCCCAACCAAGCTTGTGAAGAACCTTCACCTTGCTTCCCCTTTCGTGTCTCTCAGAAGCCTTTGGGCCACCACAGAAAGGATATAAAATGACTTCATCTCACCATTTCCAGACGCCTCTTCTGAGTTATGGCTTTGTCAGTGCAATCATTTGTCCTCAAACCTGTGGCTTCTTTGGCTGAAAAGAAAATCAGAAAATGTAGGGAACTGAGAATGTAGTTGAGCAGTAGAATCGTTGCTTAGCATGCATGGATCTTCCTGGGTTCCAAACTTAGGACTGGGGGGAGGATGGAATCAGAAGCTAAAGCCCTTCCTTTGGCTAACACATCAGTTACTGTCATGTCACTGAGACCATAATATCTGACAGAAACAACTTACCAGAGACAAGATTTATGTTGGCTCATGGTTTCAGAGAGAGCCTCATCCTTTGTGGTAGAAAAGGCATGATGGAGTTCAAGGTCATGGAAGCATGTGATAAGACTCTTCTTGTAGTAGCTGTCCAGGAAGCATAAAGAACAAGGTGGGAACCAAGGGCAGGTACAGCGTTCATAAGCTTGCCTATTGTGACCAACTTCTTCTAGTCAGGCCTCGTGGCCAGCAGGTTCTGTAGTCATCTACCCCTAACAAGCTAGGAACAGGGCTACCAGTGTGGTCACAGATGCCCAAAACCTTAGCTCACAGATGACATCTCATATTTAACAACAATGGCCAGAATGTAAGTTATAGCTGGCATCAGTAAAGGAGAAAAGAAATATGTGCGAGACATAAGGGGTTGTTGGATTCAGTTGAGACAATGACTTTGGCTCAGTAAGAGAGTTTGGCTATAAATGTTATGGTGAGATTATGAGTACCCTATGGGAAATGCAAAAGACTCTTTGTTAATTATAGTTTTGGAAAAATGTCATAGCAAACATATTTCAAGGCCATTAAACACTGTCAGAGTTGACAGGATTCCTTCTGGTGATGGCTGGGCAGGAGCAAGTCAAAAAAAATTTCCCGTCCATTCGGGTTGGTGAGACGAATTAGAAGAGCTAAAATGGTCAAAAGGCTAACGCCCCCTTGGGAACAAGAATTGTTCTTTGTTGAAAGAAATGGAGGTAAAAAGTAGTGATGAACTATTGGGATGAGCCTGTTAGAAAGCAGGGATTTGCAAAGTTCCCTGATGCATTTATTAGACGAAGCCATGCTGGTGCCAAATCTGGCCCTAGAGAGTGAAGAAGAGGCCACGGTGAAGATCTGGAAGCCTGCTCAGTTTCTGAAGGACGGTGGCACTTGTTGACCACAGAGGCAAAATTGCAGAGGCGACATGGCGTCTGAGTCGACTTCGGGTTGGTTTTCTCACAGTTTCTTGTTAATGCTTCTGAGTGCTGGCGTTCTCATTCTTTCTCTCCAGTTTCAGACACTGGGGAGCAGCAGTCCTCTGGCCGGGCTTTCTGAAGAGGTTCACGGCCAAGTGAAACATGAATTTTCCGAGCCAATTTGAAAGACAATTGGTCCTGGTAGACTCTTATTTTACTAAGGGCTGGAAATGAAACTGGGCACATCACATGGACCCCCCTCCCCCACCCCCAGGGCCTGGGAGAGGATTAACACTGCCACAGACCAAGGGAGACTTGTCACAGAAGTAGGGGACTGGTGAGCCTCCCAGGGAGAAACTGTTTTCTGGGGACCTAACCATCAGCAGATCATAGCCCTCTCACCAGGATCTCGGCGAAGGCCGTTTTGTAAAAGTCTCATATTTTCATCTATAGAATGGGTAACAGCCACCTCATGGGACTATTCTGAGAATTGAACAACAAAGTAAGTAGAAAGCCAATGAAGTCTCTTTGTAGATGCCCCCATTTTCATCATTATAAAGTAAGAAATGACTGGTGACAGTGAACATGTGCCCCTACTGTGTGCCAGGTATGGTCCTTTGCAGGTGGATACTCTCACTGTCTTGATGAGATGTGCGGCTGAAAAGAGATACTGGGACCCTTGGACTCTGAGGCTGTTAGGCCAGGGAGAGGGTGGGAGCCACTGGGTTCTCCCTCGGACAGACAGACAGAGTAGTTATCTCCCTGAGTCAGCCTCCATCTTGGAGCTGCAGGGGGCAATGGAAATGAGCTGCTGGCAGTTGCTAGGCGATGTTGCTTCTCAAGAGAAAGACTTTATTGCCTTTATTTTCATTTTTTTTCCTAATTGAGAACTTTTCTTCAATCACTTATAGAAAATATAAAAGCCAGCGGAGATCAAGTAGGATGAAATGGAGTCAGAACCACTCTTCCAGATGTGGAGCACATCTGCTTTTTTCTTACACCGTGGGAGCTACGGGTAGAGGATTTTTCACTGGCTCTTTTGGGTCAGAGACAGCACCTGAGAGGTTTCCCCGGGTGACATCCCAGTACGTGACTCAGCTTCAGAACTAACTGCTCATCACCGGCCTCCCCTCTGTCTCCTCCTCCTCCTCCTCCTCCTCCTCCTCCTCCTCCTCCTCCTCCTCCCTCCTCCTGTTTTCGATCCCGTTCTTTTTCCTATTCCTCTTCTGTCATGGTATTGCCGTGGAAAATAATAAAGATTCTGTCTCATAAAGGGAAAAGTATAAATCTTGGGGTAGGTGGAGATCGTAATTCCAGAAACAGAATGGAGCTCACTCGTGGTCGTCTCACATTCCGAGGTGCACAAGGGTCTTTCCTGTGGCTCTATTTCACATAGCCCCTGGCTGCAGTCCTGAGGGAAAAGTGGAAACTATGCTAATATTAGTATTTATAACTCATGTTTAGGCTGAACTTTAAGATATACATTCATATATATTATATATAAAAATGTCTATCTATCTATCTATCTATCTATCTATCTATCTATCTATCTATCTATCTACCTAGCTATATTTGGTAATGGCCAGTCCTTAAGGGACCCTGCAGGGCATCAAGGAGGCTCGGCTGGATGACATTTCTTATTTCATGACTTCTAAATGGCACCTACTGGAGAACTCATCAGAGGCCAGACATCTGAATGTAGAAGACCATGACTCTAGCTGCCATCAGAACTCCCCTAGGATGCCTGTGATCCATGTGTGAATACAGAAGGGACCACTCAGGGGGGTTAACATCGGATTGGCAGAGTGATAAGCTTGTGTTCCCATGCGCTCATCCAAACACCAATCCATCATTCCTCCTTTCGGAACCCATGTGAGAGACAAAGGACTGATACCATGAAGCAGGGGGCCGTGGGTGGTGTGTACTATAAGAAAGGAAGGGTATTGACTCAATGGAAGGAAACATGTTTGCAGAATGCAGGGCCTTTATCCCTGAGAGCAAGGGAAGAGCCTGTGCTTGTACGGATGGTCATTGTGACTCAGGATCTAGATGATTTGGGGGAGTAAGAAGGGAGGAGAAGATGGAATTTGAACCACTTGAGAGGCAGGGGTGATCATGGAAGGAACACAAGGGAAAGAAGGTGGCAAAGAAGGATTTTAAAAGAGGACCCGAGACTGGCAGAGTTTCCTCTTGTGCTTTTGGGAGGAGTAGTAAGCTGAGAAAACAGAGAAGCCCAAGGAGATAACGCGTTGTCCAGGGAGTGGGCTGTGTCTGCAGGAGAGGCGGTGGGTGGTGATTATTAAGTATATCCGTGAAAGAGCAGCGCTTGAATGCTGGCAAGATTTGGGCTCCACGGGCTCAACATTCACCCATGTCATCGTGCCATGGAGAGCTCCCAAACCACACTCAGAGGCACACACAGTAGAGCCAGAGTGGTGAGGAGACCGATGTGAGTACAGAGTGAAGAATCCATCCACCAGGAGGCATCCAGAGTAGTGTGAGGAGGTGGGGGTGGGTTAAAAGAGAAGCTGGCGAGGTGGCAGCTCTGAGTCCAGCAAGGCCAAGTCCCCAGGGTACCCAAGAAAGCTGAAGAGTCCAGGGTGGACAAGAGCAGAGAAGAATGCCTGAGAGGCTGGGTGTGGAATGTATGAGAAAGTGCCTGTGGGACTTAGCGCTCCCCTGGGGTGAAGATCATTTAATGGTCTGCAAATGATTTAACATCCCCGGTTAGGGTTCCCAGGGTAGAGTGTCTCCATTCCCACCACAGAGGGATGTGCTGGCTGGCTACTTCCAGGGAGAGAGCCACCATGCTGGGGAGCTCTGGCCTGGACAGGGCTGAAAATGACACTGTGGTGATTGCTGCTTAAGAACCAACAGCCATTATTAATTATGATCTGAGCAACAGGCAGGGTCACGCGTAATTGCTTCTTTTGCCCGGATAACCCATTTCTCAAACATCTCATTAGTCGTATAGTTCTTCTTAATACATGTTTTTTCTCTCTTCCAAAGTCAGTTATATGTTTGAAAAGGACAAGAGAGGAAACACATTTAGTGGTAGCTAGGAAGTGGTGACATTCAAGTTTGTCTCTTTTTCCTCCCTACCTAAACATTGAGAGCTACTGTGGTGCTGGGGTGAGATTTGGTTATTCAGCTATATGTAGCTAAACCAAGGTACACTGAACAGCATGCTTGAGTAGTGGAAAAAGTTATGAAGTTTAATCCTTTAATAGCGTTCAGAAATACTACTCAAGGGCCATGTATGTAGCTCGGTAGATAGATTGCTTGCCTAGCATACATGAAGGCCTGGCTGGATTCAGTCCTTAACACCACAAGAATGGATGTGTTGGTTCACATCCAAAGTAGGCTTAGGAGGTGGAGACAGGAAGATCAGGAGTTCAAGGACATCCTGAGTTACATAGTTAAGTTGGAGATCATCCTGGCCTAGAGAAGAAGAAGAAGAAGAAGAAGAAGAAGAAGAAGAAGAAGAAGAAGAAGGAGGAGGAGGAGGAGGAGGAGGAGGAGGAGGAGGAGGAGGAGGAGGAGAGGAGGGGGAGGAAGAAGAGGGGGAGGAGACAACAAGACTCTGCAATACTCATGTTTTTATTTATAGTTCATCATTATATAAAATGCAAGACCCATCTGAATGAAAGAAGGTTTTTTTTTTAAAACAGAAGTGGAGAATATTATAATAAATGCTATTGTAAGATTTCTGCCTGTTATTTCCCATATTTTTCTGATGTCTCATTTAGTGTTCCCTAACACAGAGCAGGGCTTTAAGTCTCTCTGCTGTTCCCAACTGCTGTGCTTAAATTGTTTCTGGAAGCATCGGCCCCCTGAGCCCCCTGAGCCCTCTGTGCAGCTGCAGATTTAGCTCTGGGCTGGGGAGATTGCGAGCAAAGTCATTTGCATCAAAAAACACTAGCTGTCTATCCCCATTAGAAAAAACATTTGGTGTTTCGGTGCAAATTATTTTAAAAGGGCAGATAACTTATGAATGCAGAAAGGGTAATCCATAAAGATGTATGCAATTTTGTTCACTTGGATGTCCTCGGGGCGGAAACACCAAGGATAACAGGCACACTAAATACAAACAGACACAATCATAAGACGTGACACCCGTGATTAAAACACCCCTTTCAAGAGTCCTTCACACTTGCGAGGGAGTCTCTGCCTGGTTAACATCAAGCCCTTGCATTTTCTGCAACCCAGAGGTGGGTTAAGACAAAGACCCTCTTTCTCCTCTGGATTCCTGGAAGATGCACATTTCTAGGGTTTTGCTGAGACCTATCCAGGAGCACAGTGCTGACTGGGTTAGAGAAGGCTTCTGCGTGAGAGGTTAGGAGCTGGGCCTTCAGAGCAGCGAAGATCTGCTTCTCAATACCCACTTCTCTGATACCCAGGGATCTTTCTCTGTAAATGGGAAAGTGGCTTTGTTGAGAGGATTAAACACAACCCACCAAACCAGGCCAATCCAAACCAACGAGGCAGAGGTAAATCATCGCACTCTCCTTTCTACCGGATGACACACAGGAAAGACTGAAGAATGGACTGTGCCTTGTTAGTAGCACATAACAGAGAGTTGGGAGGCTGGAGAGATAGCTCAGCAGTTAAGAGCATAGCTGGCTCACAACCACCTGTAAAGGAGACCCAATGCCTTCTTCTGGCTTCCACAAACAACCGTACTTACACGCACACGCCTGCACACTGACACATAAACATACACATAATTAAAAATAAATAAATCTTTTTTTTTTTAAACC
Organism: Mus minutoides; assembly: GCA_902729485.2. Lineage (NCBI taxonomy): Eukaryota > Metazoa > Chordata > Mammalia > Rodentia > Muridae > Mus > Mus minutoides. The sequence continues at coordinate 1,688,699 of LR749764.1, forward strand.
CAGGCATATATCTCTCTGGGGCACTGAACTTTGGTTTATTCCTTTGTCGTTACATCTCGCACTTCCTCTCGCTCATGGTTTGTGTGAGAGTGCACTGACTGCTTATTCGATGTTTATTTAAGGAATATAGGCATTTGCTTTTAAAATGGAGGAAAAGGGAAAAGTTCACTTGTCCTTCATGAATTTTAGGAAAACGAAGCCCAGTGGACAGAGGGCAAAGAAGCTGAAGAATAGTGCCCTAATGTCAGAGGTCCTGGGGGTGAGGGGAGGGAGGCAGAGACTGAAGGTAAGGTTTAACTTTCAAGCTCAGAAACTATAAAATTTTAGAAGGCTTTGTAGAGCCGCTGTGTTTAGCGCCAACTAGACCCGGAGCCATTTTCTAATCCCAGCTCTTCTTGCCTGTTCTGAGATCCTGGTGCAATACTTAGCACCATCTTCTGAGATCCTGGTGCACCATCTTAGTGTCTTAGTTCTATAAAGTTGAAAGAGAGAAAGGCAGGACCCAAAGGGTCTGTTCTCTCAGATTTCTTACATGAAATAACCTATGCAAAGCTATGGGGTTAAGAACACAACCCTGGAAAAATATGCATTTATTAATGTACGACCATAGGCAACATCACAGAAAACTCCCACCTATCTGAAATAGAATCCAAGAAGTACTGAGTCTCCGAAGATCCTCCTGAGAGGGAGCCTTCCTGAGTGCCAGGTAGTTAGTACCTTGGACAGTGATGTAATCTACAGATGCAAGCTCCTTCCATGACGGGAAATGTAGTTCAGGAGAGAAAAAAAAAGGCTTTTGGAAATTGAAAGCAATTTCGACTTCTATCTTCTCAGTGGGTTATTGTGAGATTAAACTCATTAGACCCAGGAGATGGCGAGGTTCACTGTAAGATATGATGGAGATGTCAACATGGCGAACTTGCTACAGAGGAGAGCAGACGCAGGAAAAGTTCAAACAGTAGGCATTTAGAACTCCTTTTTCCTTTTTTAAAAATATCATTATCAAATATAGCTTGTTAAAGGCACAAGGTTCAATACGGCCCGTTAGAATCTAGTATCTAAACGAACTCCTTGATGCCCGGTGAATATGGGCGGGGAGTGTGCATAGCTAGGGGGTAGATAAGAAATAATTTTAGCGAAGGGTGCTTCATCTCACCTCATTAAAAGCTTAGCAATCTCAGACACCGTGGTCATTGGCTACTGTGAAAGACTCATTACATGAAACGGAAAGTAAGAAATTGGTGTGGGGAGGAGCATAGCACTGGGAACCATGTAATAAGATCTGTTCTGTGTCATCTCCTTCGCCCTTTTGTCCTTGGAAGCCACGAGAACACCTCTGAGCTTGAGTGACTTTGTCATTCCACTCTGGGAAGCCAACAATTTCTCAGGGAAGAAACTGTTCACGTACTTTTCCCATGGTCGATCGTGTGAAGCCTTGTTTTGTTCACCTTGTATTTTTAGAGAATACGGATGTGCCTTGGATCTTCAAAGCTCACCAGCAAAGAGCAAATCTATGACATAGACCCAGTTGGTTTCCACCCATAGTTTTAGTTTTGACTGGGTCTTGAACTCAGGGAGATCCACCTCCCTCTGCCCCGCTAAGGCTGGCATTGAGAAGGTGTGTTGCTCTCATACCTGGCAGGCTTTATTAATAATGTCTCATTTTTGTTAGGTAGCTCAGGAATGTTCAGTGACTGCAGAACAGTGACAGATTTATATATTTATGAGCTTATCTGTATTCCCTGGAACATTAGCTCCTGAAGAGGAGGGGGATCTATGGGTGTCTTTATTCTGCACTGCAATGCTTAGTTTTGAGAATGGCTCCTGGTACCTAATAGATGCTCAATGATATCAAGATACACATATGTAAATTTCAGTTGGGGACATTCTGGATCTAAATGGTACTAATCACACCCCCCCTGTTATGTTAACTTGGGTCTCCTTGTCCCTAAGAGGAATGTCTAAGGCAAACAGTATGTTGCTGCCTGGCTACATTCACCCATGGTAGTCTGAAGCCCACAGGGTCTCTACACCTTGGTATCATAAGAGGGCAGCTGCTCTCTGGTCTCTTTTCATAGACTTGCTCTACTTGAAAGCTATGATATCTTTCCACATAGCTTGGATGGAATGAAGCATGGGAACATCAGGGCTGATGGAGAGGGCAAACGCACAGTGACTTTGGGACTTCCAAGGGATAAATTCTCACAGGAAGAGGGCACTGTGTTCTTGGCTGGGGACGGAGGAAAACTGAGAGAAGAATTTGAGGAATGATCAGTGCTTTCTGGCTATTTAAGACTTTCTCTTTATTAGAGATTTAAAAAAAATAGGCACACAGATATGTTTATGGATAGTAGAATAGGATTAAAGGACCTCCTGTTTCTTAAAAGATTTACTAATCATTACTCTGCTAATAATTCCTTTTGGAGAATGAACTGTCTTTGGGAATGCCTACATGGGGTGGGATAGACATGAAAAGAGGAGGGTTTAGGGGACAGGGGAGTTCACAGAAGGTTCAAAGGAGGAGACATGAGTAAAGAGAAAGGAGAAGTGTATTAGTTACTTCTTGTAACTGATACCAAATACCTGACCAAAAGCAACTTAAAGGAGGAAATATTTGTCTGGTCTCAAGTTGGAGATACATTCCATTGCTGTAGTGAAGGTGTCTAGAAGTCTTGGACACAGGAATATGAAGCTACTAGCTCACATCCCTATGGAATAGGAAGTAGAGACTGGACAAGAAGAGGGAAAGGGAAATACATCTCAAGCTCCCTCCACCCCAGCGATTGACTTCTTCTACCCAGGTCCCTTCTCTCAATGGTTCTCCAACTTTTCCAACAGTAACACCAGTTGGGGAGCAGTTGTTCAAATACCTGATCATGTGGGGGGATAGTCTTCATTTAAACTGTAACAGAAGGATGAAGCCAGTAAGTCTGTTGGGACTAGGAAATGAGAGCCAAGGAAAATCCATGGTAGTTATATTTTTGCTGCAATGGAAATCCCAGGATTGAGAGAGGGTGCGACTTGGAACCACGTGACATTGCCAGACCTCCCCAAAGAGAGACTACACCTACATGTGAAGGTGTAGCCTCATTCACAGTGATGACCCCAGGGTATTGGGGATCCCTGGACCCTCGGATCACTACCAAGGACAGCAGCTGGTGGCACGGAGCTAGCCTGAGACTAACAGACAAGGTGTGTGTCCTGGAGGTGGCAGGGGCTGAGCAGTAAAGCTGCCTAAGGTGTTTTTGAGCCTAGAAGATGGTGAGTGCGTCCCAGGTGTCAGACACTGAGTGATTTATATTTCTGGACTCAGATTTTGCTTTGAGTCGATTGTGACTGTGTCTGATACTTCCCTCTTGACCTTTTAGGAGCCCCCAGTTGAAACACTTTGGGCTTTTAAAGAGATGTTGGATATTTTTAGACAATGAACTTTTTAAATATTTGACTTTTTAAAAGGACTATGGGTCTTTTAAAAAGTTATATTATGCATAGATTTTAATATTAATGTGAGATCTTGGGAGATAGACAAGAAAGAAAAGGCTGTAATTCAATAGTGATATATTTGTATATTTAATTGACAGTGGATCAATTGCGCCAATATTTATTTATTTAGTCAGCTTGACATGAGCTAAGATCTTTTGGGAAGAAGGAACCTCAATCAGGATAATACCTGCATAAGGCTGACCTATAGGCAAATCTGTGGGAGCATTTTCTTGATTAATGACTTATGTGGGAGGGTCCAGGCCACTGTAAGTAGTCCTACCCTTGGGCAGGTGGCCCAGGGGAGAATATGAAAGTAAGCTGAGCAGACCATCAGGAGCAAGCCAGGAAGCAGGAAGCAGCATCCCTTCATGGCCTCTGCTTCAGTTCCTGCCTCCAGGTTCCTACCTCGAGTTTCTGCCCTGACTTCCGTTTATCATGAACTATAATGTATAAATAAAGTTAACCCTCTCCTTCACAAGCTGCTATTGCTCATGCTTTTATCACTGCAACAGAAGACAAGATTGGGGTAAGGAGGATCTCTGTGTAATTCTGAGAAAAGTTTCCCTCCTTCAAGTCATACTGAGTTGCTGGTCATAGATTACTAGGTATATAGGCAGAAACTACATTCATCTTGGAATCTTTAAGCATTTAAAACATATGTGAGGGGCTGGGGGAGATTTCTCAACAGCACAAGTTTAATGATCTGAGTTCAAACCTCAGAACTCTGACATGAAGGTGGAAGGAGAAAATTGACCCCACAAAAATTGTTCTTTGGCCTTTATATGTGTCCACATACAAACTGTAGTTGTTTGAATAGGTATGGTCCTCATAGACTCATGCTTAGTCCAAGGGGAGTGGCCTTTTAGGAGGTGTGGCCTCGCTGGAGTAGGTGTAGCCTTAGTGAAGGAAGAGTGTCACTGTAGGGGTGGGCTTTGAGGTCTCCCATGCTTAAGCTTTGCCCAGTGTGGAACACAGTCTCCTTCTGCTGCCTGCTGATGTAGAACTCTCAGCTCCTTTCCCACCACCATGTCTGCCATTGCTTCCCACCATGATAATAATGGACTGAACCTCTGAAACTGTAAGCCAGCCCCAATTAAATGTTTTCCTTTATAAGAGTTGCCTTGGTCATGGTGTCTCTTCACAGCAATATAAACCCTAAGTAGATACCTACCCATCATATACACACTCACAATGATAGATAGATAGATAGATAGATAGATAGATAGATAGATAGATAGAACATCTAGAACATCCTAGAACATTTCTGAGCTTTAACCATCTCCTTGTAAGCCTTTGCCATCATGGGTTTCTGTGTCCCCATTATTCCAAACACAGACAGACAGACAGACAGATAGAACTCAGCAAACAGACACATATACACACAAAAAATAGGTTCATATACACACAGACTAATACACACATAAGTAAATAATGAAAAATATTTACTGCTGAAAATATATTTGGCTGAATCAAGGGACAATAAACCCTTCTACCATTCTGCCAATGTCACACCCACAGTCCCCTCTGCCCTAATATTTTGTGCTCTAGTATATAACCAGAAATGTCTCCTTTTACCTGGAATCTATGGAAATTTCCTGGGACTTAGGTGGCAGTCTTTGCCTCTGTTTCTTGGTCCTGTGTTTGAATCCAGGGTCTCTTGTTCACTTTCTAGTCCTCAGCCCTTGGCAATTCATCTGGGTAGACCCAATGTCACCCAAAGCAAATGTGCTTTTGCTCACAAGAATAGCTCTTAATGGAATCTTAAAAATATATCATCCATTTTTTCTGCTTTTCTTACCCCCCCCCCCTTTTTTTTTAGCTAGGGTCCAGGCTGATCTTGAACTTGCTATGCCTCTAAGACTGGCCTTGAACTCCTGTCGCTCCTGCTGCTGCATTCCAGGGACTGAGATTACAGGCACACATTACCACTCCAAGTTGCTCCCTGTTTTAAACCAGAGAAGAGAAATAACCTGTAGGTTTACATCTACCAGAGTCAGAATCAATGTCTGGGCTTCCAGATTTAAGCCAGACTTCTTTTTATTGAAATATCCACCTATTCCTCAAGAGGGTTTCTTCAAATGCTAATTGTCACCCCAGGGAGCTGACAGTGAGCTTCACTGACTAGATATGTGGTCAGCAGAATGCGGGGCGGGTTTTCCAGAACCGAAAATAGATCGAAAGAGAAGTATATCTTTACACACAAAACTGAACTCATTGAGGGAAGTATAATTTATAGCTACAATACAGATCCAAGATGATCTAATACAAACAAATCACAAAGAATTAACTCTTCTGCTCTTATTCCTGAAAATATGCATAATTGCTTCCTCTTTATTGATCATGCAAAAGATTTTCTTTTTATTGTTTCTGACAGCTCCAGGATTGTCATGACAAAATGTGAAACTTATTATGGCTGACACTCCTCAACTCATTAATTTGTGTTCAATCTATTAACATTTCTTTTTTTACATTTTTAAAATGTACTGTGTGTGTATGCCTGTGAGCATGAGTGTACCGGTGTATGCCTGTGTGGAGGTCAGAGGACAACCTGTAAGAGCTGGCTCTTTTCCTCCACCGTACGGGTGGCAGGGATTAAACTCAGCTCTTGGGGTTGGGTAGCCATCTTGTACTTGGTGGTACCCACTGAGCCATCTTGCCAGGCCATTAAAAAAAAAAACAAAGACAAACAAACAAACAAAAATTACACTCGTGTTCCTTATTTCTGTTCTTGGGTACCTGGCCTAACCCAAACCACCTTGTGGTGAGCTCCTAGGTGTATCCTACAAGATACTGAGTCTTTCCAAGATCAGAGAATGTGCCATCCGTGATTGAGATGTCCTCGTTACTTTTAGGATAAATCACTATGTTGTTTCAGATATTTTTAAAACCAAAACATCCCTGAAGGGCTGTGGAGGCAGAGATGAAGTTTTTAAATCCTGACTGTATTTTCATCCCAGGGATGGGGAGTCCTTAGTCATTCAGCAGGGGGGTCCTGAATGGGTTTCTCCTCTATGCAGAGTAGGGAGTGAGCCCTTTGTAAGTGTCCTCGGAGGAGCAATGAACACGGACACCAGAAACTGTTTCAGGTGACCCTGAGTGTATCTAGGCTACCACATCTTTCTGAGCGGGATTCAAGTACCATACCTTAGCATTCCACATGATGCTGTGTTCATTGAACAGCTGAAGGGACATTAAGAAGCCAGGCTTGATGTGAAAGGCCTCCTACATTTGAAGTGGGTGTGAGCACATCACCTCTTGAAACTATACTTCCGTTCTTCCTAGGTGAATGTTTCTACCTCTCGCTTCAGCAATCACCTTTGAGAGGGGCCTGGGAGCTTAGAGAGTACTGGCCAAGGTATTGCTGTGCCTGTTAGCCTCAAGCATTTGGATACTTGGTCCCCACGTGGAGGTGCTGATGGAGGAAGTTTAGGACATTTGGCCTGACTGGAGGAGCTGCATCACTGGGGACTGGTCCTGGAAGTAAAAAGCCTTCCCTACTTGTAGTTTGCTCTCTCTGGCTGCTCCATTCACCATGTCTGCCTCCTGATACCATGTTGTCCCTGCCAGCATGTACTCTTACCATTCCAGAGCTATAACACCATATAAGTGTTTTCTTCCAAAAGTTGCCTTGGTTATGATATTTTTACCATAGCAACAGAAAAGTACTGAATGCATCCAGAAGTGCAAAATCCAAACTTTTTGAGCACTAACACAATGCTACAAGTAGTACTTTCCATTCCTAACCTCAAGTGCCGAGTTATAGGTAAAAGAGGTGCATTAAAAATGTTGTGTAAGTCAGGCGTGTGGCACATGCCTTTAGTCCCAGCACTCGGGAGGCTGAGGCAGGTGGATTTCTGAGTTCGAAGCCAGCCTGGTCTACAAAGTGAGTTCCAGGACAGCCAGGGCTATAAAGAGAAACCCTGTCTCAAATCAAACAAACAAACAAACAAACAAACAAACAATGTTGTGTAAATGATCTTTCTGATATGCCTATAAGAAACAAATGAACTTTATGTTGAGTCATGGGTCCTATCCCTGAGCTATCTAGCTACGTACATGCAAGTATTCCAGACTCTGAAAGAGAAAATATTTCTGGTCTCAAGTACTCCAAATTAGGGATAGTCTCGAATAAGAAGAAGGTGGGAAAAAGGAATTAGATTTTCTTTTCTCTCCCAGGAAGTTCAGTGTTGTGAAAGGATGTCACGCAACTTGGAATGTGGAAGAATAATAAATTCAAAATTAGATTTGCCCTTTTGTCCCTGGATGACCTTGAACCCAGCTCTGTCATGTGGAAACGAGGAAATAATACCGCATACAACACAAGACTGTTTTAAGGACTTATAGATGAACATTTCAAAGTGTCTGTCTTGGTCAGTATCACCTATGATTATAGCTAATCTTCGTGGGCAGAGATCTCACCTAGTCCAACCTATTTAGAAGTTTACCAGAGCCTGAAAGATGGGACATCTTGTTTCAGTGCCACGTAACTGTTGATAATGATCCCTTATTTGCTCTTCTACAGGCTCAGCTCAGCGCGTTTCTGTCATGTTCTGTTTCATGTTTCCTAACGTTGGCTTTTGACAGAGAGTCTTCCTGCATAGCTAGGGCTGGCATCAAGCTTGAGACCCTTCTGCTTCGGCTTCCAAAGTACTGAGATTATAGACGTGCTCCACCACGCTGGGCTCTGTGTCCTGTTTAGAAGAAAACATACCATTGACAAGCTTTGAAAATTAAACAGAAAAAAAAAGATGTCTATTTTCTACAGCACTTCCAACAGAACATCATTTCATCCGGTGCTTATGACTTCTGGAGAGTAGGCACAGTTGCTCAACAGCAGACTGTGTGATGTGCTAATCAATAATCACTGGATAACGGATGGCTGCCAACGTTAGAAGTGATGGTTGAATAGATGTTAATGTTGTTGTTGTTTTGTATACTGAGTTTCTTTGAATGGGATAGTTCCAGACAGCAGGCTCTCAATAACTCACACCTTCCTTTTTATTTTTAAGTGCTCTCCAATTTCAAAGTTAGGAGATTAAACAACTAAAAGCCAACATGGTAAAAGCTGAGCCTCTCTCACTTGTTTGGTGGACATTGACCTGGACAAAACACTTACAGAGAGCCTTCCAGAGGTCATCAAGAAAGGCAGATTCTGTGTATCCATCGGATAACGAATTGCTTCCTGTTCGGAACAAAATCTCTTTTGCTTGCCCTTCTAAACACAGCTTCACACCAGTTACTCCGCCCAAAGTTTACTTCCAATTCCAGCCTTAACAGACAGGTGCCAAGGCTGTAAAGTTTACTGAAGTCAACCTGTCTCTATTCCAGAAGCAACCGGTCACAGGTCACAGCTACTTCCAACACAAAGCTGGCGGGTCACCCTTTCTTTTCTTTTATAGTCTGTTTCCAGATACTCAGTGACCTAAAGTCGCTTTTCCCTAGAACTTTCGTGTGTGTGTGTGTGTGTGTGTGTGTGTGTGTGTGTGTGTGTGTGTGTCTGTCTGTCTGTCTGTCTGTCTGTCTGTCTGTCTGTCTTTTTTGGCCTAACCCTAGGTCCTTAACCCAGGTTTAAGTAACCCTGTTTCTTTTCAGCATTCTCCTAACTCTGGAGTATTAGATTTCTTAATTTGCCCTCATGAATGTACACAGCACAGCCCATACACACGCTGAGTGTCCTACAGAACTGGAGGGGGGAGGCCCTGCTTACTAAGCTGAGGTCAGAGACGGCTGCGAACTCAGCCCGCCTGTGCAGACACAAGAGTGGGTCAGCTACAGTTTACAGTCTGATGCTCTGGGGTTTCCTTTCCTCACTCTCCTTTTGTTCCAAACAGAGTGGCTACACACATTAGAGAGGTGATCAAGGGACCCAGCCTGGAGGCAGGTGGAGAATGAACCTCACTAGGGTCTTGAACAGCAGTTCTCAACCTTCCCAATGCTGTGGCCCTTTAACACGCTTCCTCATGTTGTGGTGACCTCCAACCATAAGGTTATTTCACTGCTACTTTATAACTGTGATTTTGCTACTGTTATGCATCATAACATAAAAATATCTGTGTTTTCTGATGATCTGTGAAAGGGCTGGCTCACCTCCAAAGGATTTGAGACTCATAGGTTCAGAACCACTGGACTTGAACCTAGGAGAGAGGTCCTGTGCATGTCCAGGATTACTAAGTTACTCGATTACTAAGTTATTTTCTCCATACGAGTAAGTTAATAAGGTCTCTTAACTTGATCAAAGTTACAAGACCAGCTCAGGGCATCTGGAGTGTGGTGCTTTCCTTACGACGGCAAGTTTTGTTTCTCCCAAGATCTAACTTTATTCTCCGGCACAGCAATCAGCTTTGGCTTTCATAAAGCTGGCAAGATTGTCTCCTGTAACCTAGTAATACAGGAAGAAAGGCATCAGGGGTTCAACGCTCATCACAAAACCATCCAGCGCCAGAAAATCTTGGCTTCTAGCGTTTTAGACATGGGAGCTCCCTTTGAAGCAGTCCTTTAGGACAGGGAATTTCAAATTGTGTTTGCAGTAACCTTGGGGTTCCACACAGATTCCCTGGGGCCTTTTAACAGGTTAAAGTGAGCATTGGAAAACTTGGGGCCCATTACAGTCAACCTGTGGCTTCATCTGCTGGGCTTTTACACTGTCTTTTTTTTTTTTAAGGGAATCAGCTACAGAAAAAAGGAAAAAAAAAATTACCAACTGGTAACTCTAGTTCACATCCCCCAATTTGTAAATGAGAAAGCTGGGACCTTGAGTCCCAAACCTGTGCAGTTGCCAAGTAAGAAACTCCATCCTATACTGGAGCTGAAGAAAAGCAATACGGAGCTGAAGAAAACCAAGTTGAGACTGTCAGAACGTGCTGAGTGTTGGGGATTTTTGTCAAATGCAAGAGCCAAGGCTGGAGCCAGACGCGGCTCTGTCTCCTTTGTGATCCCTGGCCCATAATTCTCACGGTGTTTATAACTGTTAAACACAGGGACAGTTGTTCCATGATCAAAGGAACCCCAAGAAGAACTGAAGACTGGGGTCCGGAGCTGGAGGAAGCAGATGCAGAGTCACCAACCAGTGTAGGGGAGAAGGTTTGGCACTTGGCTGTGGCTGCGGGATGATCTCTGCTCACTTATTTCAGGAATCCACCTCACTTGCCAGTTTCTTTCTCGGTGCAATGGTATCCTCTAGAACCTATGTGGCTATGTGGGATCTGCTACTTAAAACTAAATACATATTCATGGACTAAAAAAAGGAAACATACATACCAGCCAGGAATAATAAATATAATTATTAGCCAGGACTTAGTGGGTCTACAAAGCCTGTTGTATAAAGTAACGGATAAACTCAGGTGTTAGTGTACACATAAAAGAAGAAAAAAAATTACTCAGTCAAATAAGCTTGTCTGACCCCATTTGGTCATGCTGAAGGCGCCAAGACTCCTCACTTAGTGTGAGGCCTAGGAGAGTCCTCAAGGTTAGCTACCTCTGCCCTTTCCCCTTCCTTCCCTTCTCCCTTCTTGTCTAGTGTGTGTGTGTGTGTTGGTGTGTTATGGCCCCTTCCAGTTACCTAAGTCCCCTCTCCCACAGGCACAAGCTTGAGATATCGTGCTTTCACTTTAAATCTGGAGTTCTGAGAACTCTCTCTGGCCCAGGTTGGGAAAGAGTGAGGTCTGTGGTTGAAAGGCATGGCTACTCTCAAGGAAGCTGTCTTGGAAGATCCCCCAAACTTCTTCCAGTTCTTAGCAGGCAGGTCATTTCTACCACCCTCAGGGTCAATCTGACCCCAAATGACCTTCAAGAGAAAAAGATAAAATACAAGAGGCTAGAAAGTTACCCCTACAGTTGAGTAGTTAGCAGTGGGTGCAGGCCATCAAAGAATAACTTGGAGGGGAATGTTAAGGATGGCTAGATCCTGGAGGCGGAGCCATTTTTGCTTCGGTAACAGCATTCTACAATGGTGAAACAGCTTATAGTCCTTCAAAGTGCCTCGAAATACAGGGAAGGGTTAAATGCCATCTGGGGGCAATCCTGGATTTGTTACAGAGGGGCAATATGCAAGGGGAACCACAACCAGACGGGAGAGAGGGAAAGAGGCCATTTGCAAGAAACAATGTGCTCAGCTCTGAAAACCAGGAGAACCCCTTGGAGACAGGACTTGTCAGAGATCATTCTGATTCTCCCACCTGACATTTTGTAGTGGTCAGCTCAGCGTTCAAGGGTGGGCTGGTTTATGTCAACATGGTGGGATTACCATAAAAGTCATTCTTTGTACTTTTAGATGTGGCTTTTCCACTGGGGAAAATTAAAACCAACTAACTTGACGTTTTTTATTTTTCCTCTGTGACCCAATCCCTGGCTTTCTCTGCTTTGTCCTCCACTGACCAATCCTTTAGGTTCCGTGAGATCTTGACACTTGTAGCAAGAAGTTCTAGGGCACTGAGCCACCGACAACCAGGAGCGTCCTTAGTCTGCTTAATCCTTTCGGAGAATCTAGGTGACAGACTAAGGCTTTTAGCAAAGCAACGAGTGGCTGAAGCAAGGGGACAAGGGCATGTCCCTTCTGCCATCTCTTCATTCACTCGCTGTCCCCCATAGGGTTCTCTGCTAAAGATCTGGTTCGCCAGCTCCACAGCGAGGTCGGAACTCCAACCACAAGCCCTGCGCCACTCCCCCGAGGCAGCTTGCTCTGCAGAGGCAGAGCCTTCCACGCCTTCCCCGAGTCTCCGAGCGCACGCGCCACCTGACTAGCGCTGTCATTGGCTGCTGCCTGTTGCTAACCCACGTGACCGGCGCCGGCACGCTCCGCCCCTGCCCCTGCTAGCCTCGCGCGTTCCTGTGGACGTGCGCTGCTGCCTAGCCTCAGGCTCCAGTCCTGCGCTGGCTGCTGCTGACTGTCGCCAGCGATGCCGCCGCCGGCCACAAGGTGGCAGTGCCGCGCTGCGTGGCTACACGACCCCCTGGAAAGCGCCAGACCAGCCTTTGGCCTGGCAAAAGTTTTCCAGTCTTCCAGCAGATGCGCCCAAGGCCGTGAGCCCTCCCGGGCGGGCTGGAAGCATGGGATGGGGTGGGGGTGGGGTACCCGCCAATGTCCCGGGTGGCTTTGGGGCGATTTGCAAAGGTATGCATTGGTTGTCACGAGCTCGGAGAAACAGTTTGGGGGAACCTGTCACAGATGCAAAGTCTGTTGCTATTTCCAGTGTTTGGTTTGGTTTTGGCTTTAGGGACCGTACAGCAAGCATCGATTCTCCGAGGAGGCGAACAGCACTGACAGTTACTCTTTGTCTCTCGTCGGGACTCTGCGCAGAGCCCGACGTCGTTTCCGTGGGTCAGAGATATATGCCGCTGCCACTACCTTGAGAGAGCTCCTGCCTCCGTGGTTCCTGACCTGCGTAGAAGGGGAGGGCGCAGGAGAACTCTTGTTCTACAGCTGTCCTCGGGATGCCCTTAATTCCCAGGCGCAGGGATAAGCTTGTCTGACCCCATTTGACCCCGCCGCAGGCGCCAGGCGTCCTCATTTATTGTGAGGCCTAAGAGTCCTCGAGGCTGCCTGCTTGCCTACCCCTTCCCCCACCACCCGCCACTCTTCGCTTTTTTTTTTTTTTTTCTTCTCTTCTCTCCTTGTCCTGTGGGGGAATCATATGCCTCCTTCCTGTTGTCTAAGCTCCCCTCTTCCCTAGGCACAAGCCTGCCCCTCTGCGTTTTTAATTTTACTTTAAAACAGGTGTTCTGAGGATTGTCTCTTACTTCTGGCGACTGTTTTGAAAGAACTAGGTCTGAGCCAGGCAGACAGAGGGCAACCTTAGTGGTGATCGGAGCTGCGTTGCTAAATGTGAAGACTGGAGGGGAAGCACACCTGGGCTTCCACTGGGCAGCAGATCTGTCACTTGAGCAGAGCCTCTGAGCCGCTCTCAGGTGATTTCCAGGTATCTTTTGTCTGCTTTAAACCTGACATTCTTTTGCATCTAACAGGAGTCCCTGAAAGGAGCCCTGTGTAACTGAGTCTGGAATTTCTGCTGAGACCATGACTGGGCTTGCTAGGTCTACACTCTCCTGCCTGTGCTCCCAGGAGAGGTGTAGACTGTATCTCTTGGATTTTGCTTGAAGAATGTCGCTATGCTTCCTATCAAGACTAAAGACTTAGGAGAGACCAGCAGGAAACAGAACAGAGTCTACCTAGGTGAATACCAAAGAATCACGAGATTGACAGGTGTGTCCTGGATTTGGGGGAACCATGGAAACACAGAGTCAGCTAGCTACCTGTTGTGGTCAAAGTGGAGTCAGGAGTGGGGAAGGGTGGGGAGGGACAGGGGTGAGGAGGGGAAGGAGTGGAAGGGTTGCTAAACAGCCTCTGTTTCCAAGAGTTAGCAAAACTCAGGTCTACTAACCTCCCTCGGGAGCACACACCAGGACCCCTTCATCAGAGTGAGTGGCCAAGAAACCATTGTTAGGAGAAGTCCAGCAATGGGGAGAGAGTTGAAAACCTCACAAGATTGTTCTCCCAGGAGTGAGCCAGCATGGATGCATCGCCACACTCCAGGTGTACCACCACTCAGGAACAGTTGAACCTACCAGACCTACTGTGGTCTGAATGTTGTCTCCCATTCCCTAATGTATGTTGAAACCCAATATATAACGTGATCATATTAGGAGGTGCGTTCACTGGAGATGTGATTCAGTTATGATTCGGATACGCCCTAATAAAGGAGGTGATTGAAAAGGCTTGTCTTGGCCCCTTCAGTCACGTGAGGAACACCCACACATCACCAACTATTCAGCAAGGAGTGGGCCCTCACCAGGCACCAAATCTGCCAGCGCCTTGGTCTTCAAATTCCCACCTTCCAGAACAGCGAATGAGCAATACATCCTTTGCTTGCTCTTCAAGTTTCCCCTATTAAGGTGTTTTGTTACAGTCGCTACAGCAGACTGGGACAAAAGGCCTGAACCACAGACCAGTGATTGGCAAAACAGAGGAGAGAGAAGCTGAAGCAACCATACAGCAAACAGGAGCTCACACACGGGAGCCTACCTCCGGGAATGCTGAGAAGTCAATGGAATGGTCATGTTTCAGGTTGTCTGGACACACAGATGGTTCACAAATCCTGAGATGGGCCAGGAAGGCGATTCAGTGAAATTGTGTTGAACTGGGGAGTGGTGACAGTAAACATTGACATTATGGTTCTTCATACATTATCATACATTCCATTAGTGTCCTACATATGTTATAACCTGCTCACTCCTCCCAGTGCTCTCTCTTTCTTGAGAGATCAGCCTGCTAATTCTCACTCCAGAGTCAGGGTAGCTAAGAACACAGGCATGTGTATCTGTTTTCCTATTGTCTATGGCTGTGTTCAGGCTGTGAGAGCAGAACTGAGACCACATGGATGCAAAAAGTAAACTGTTAGTTAATTGGTCTTTTACAGAAAACATTTTTAGATCTTTGACCCAGAGCATCCATAGACATCTTATTTCCCTATACCAAGTCAGTGTTAGACATGTAAGTACTTTGACCATGGAAATAAAAGGTAAATTTGCTGGAAATATCTGATAAAAATCTTTTATCTTAATAAGAAAGGGCAATGTGAGAAGAGGGCTTTCTTTACATTCTGTCCTGTGAGGACTTGATGTCTGGAGCTGCAGCAGCCATATTATAACCATGAGGAAAAACCTGATTCTCCAATAATATCATGTAATGAGGCAAAGAAACCCGAATGAGTGTGAATTGTTTGTCATGGGCATGACCACGTCAAGGACTAGTGTCTCACACCATGGGAATGGGAAAGGCTTCCCCTAACTCCTGGGGTACCATCCTCAGAGGGATGGCAGAGCTGTCTCCCTGGTCTGAGTGCGCACGTTGCCAATGTGTCCAAGTGCAAATGTTTACCAACGATTGGCCAGTTTGTGCACAGACTAGCAATGGCCGTTTCCTCCTCCCAGATGTTTATAGCTGGAGCCTGTTCACCTACAGAGACCTCCTACAGAGGGGGGTCTGCCCTGGCCTTTTGGGGCTCAGAGCTGAGGTGGAACACAGAGTTCGACAAAGCCAGAAGACTGATGATCTCTGACCTTCTAACTGTACTGGGAGCTGAAAGCTGTTGGCTTCAGGCAACTTAACACTCTCTTGCTTATTCTATGGCTGAAAACTGCTGGCTTCTTTACCCTTAACTCTGTGCTCTGGAGAAACTTAACTCTTTGTGCTTAAGTAAGCACTGGGGGCACTTAACTCTTTGTGCTTAAGTAAGCACTGGGGGCACTTAACTCTTTGTTACTCTTCTGTGCTTTAATAACCGCTGAGTACTCTTCCAACTCGCTTACTATTTGTGCTTAAATAAGCACTAATTTCTCGCTATTTAACATATGCTGTTTAGCAGCAGGGAATTAAGTAAAAGGATTTACTGCTAGAGCTCCTTTCTCTGTTGAGTCAGCCAGCAGTCCCTCCCTGGCCAGGTGAGAGGTTCAGAGCTTGTTAACTCTCTGTGAATCAGAGAAAAAGAAAGGAAAAGAAAATAAAAAGAAGTCACTAACACAGAAAACACACACACCAGGTAAACTGTAAAATGGCTATACTATCATTCTTTATACCTTTTTATAGCTTTAGACAAGAAATTCTCTATGTATGAAAGAATTATGTCATAGATAAAATTTTACATAAAAGAGGAGTTACAGAAATGATCAGTAACATGTTCAAAGCAGTGTTTCACACTGTAAGCTCATTATAAGTTCAAAACAACAGTTTTGACATGGCCCTGCCTTGCCATAGTGCATATCTGTGGCTTTATGTTTTTCCTTGAACATAAATTTGTCCCAAGCTTATATATCTCTTTCTAGTATAATTATGAAAGTGCATTGCATATCTTATTATGCAGCCTTTACTTACTATTATGAGGAACGGGCACATTCTATTCTTGACTCTAACTTTACTACATCTTTCTAGCAAAACAACTAAATTCATCTCCTAAAACTTTCTTCCTAGGATTATTTGAATCAAATCAGAAATTCTATAAAATCATTAATTAAACAGCATTAATTCATGAAAGTTCATCTTCGTGTTGATCTACAGGAAATTTGTTCCAATAGAGTGGGCTAGTGTCCAGGCATAGTTAGACTATGTAATTGTAACAGGAGAGGCATATCAGCTGCAAGAAGTAATCCTAAGGTGAAGTCTCTTTGGACCTTGAGTTTCAGAGCTTACCCATCATTAGCCATTCAAAGACAGTGGGCCATCTCCAGGAAAGTGGCCTGCTAGCCTTAGCCTTTTCTAGATGGCTCCTGACACTGCCTCAAATAATGTACATAATAAACAGAATAAAGTTCTGTATTGTTAGGTAGTTAGCTAGTATCATTCCATCAAAGTACATTTGACCCCTGCGCTATACCTAAAAAACATGTTGAAGTTCCCCATGTGATTGGGAAGTTGGTACCATTCCATCAACGTACACATGATCCACCTTATTCAAGCCTTTCTGTGTTTGTCACTTCGATATCTTTCCTTTATTTCTTCATCAACCCCAATCAGGTCAAGTTCCAGCTACACAGGACATAGCAGCATTATTAGGTCGCTATGCCTATGCTGGAACTATCCACTTTCAGAATTCTTGTCTAACCATTGTTAACCAACAATAAAAGTCTCTTGTTCCAGTAACTCTCGGTAGAGCTGAATCCAGATTACTTACTTTGTTGAAAGCCTGAAAACAGTTCCTGAAGAAGCTGAGTCCCAGAGAGAGCCAGGGAAATCTATTGATGACTATAATAGGAGTTAATGATCAGAGAAACTTTGCACCAGGCAAGTCACTGAAACCTAGTATTTCACACTCATTCTTGACTCACAGAGCCCAGTGGAGACACCATGTTATTTTCATCACTTAACAGAGGAGGTTTCGGGAAACTAAACAATTGCTTCAAGTTACACAGTGACAGAGGTCAAACTTGCACCCCGGCCTCCTGCCTCCCAAAGCAAAGATCTTAATGGCTTTTCTACTGTTTTGTTTCCATGCACAGACTTGAATTATGTCCCACCTCAACTATGAAGGAGGCAAGTTGCTTAATCTTCAACAACTGCCATTGATCTGCTCTCCATCCTCTTCTTTCTCTCCCTCCTTTTTCTTTCCTCCTCCTCCTCCTCCTCTTCCTCCTCTTCCTCCTCCTCCTCCTCCTCCTCCTCCTCCTCCTCCTCTTCCTTCTCGATTTTCTTCTCCCCCTGCTTGTTTTGGGGGTACAGGGTCTCCCTTATATAGCTCTGATTGGCCTGGAACTCATAGCCCCCCATTGGAGCCTCCTGACACCTGGGATTGCGGGAGTGCAATACCACTTTTAGCTTTTAGTTGTCTTGTACCTCAGTCTCTCTGCAACAATATTTTCCTCAAGGAGAGAATGTACCTGCCATTAAAGGATGCTCATGGGCTTTTAAAGAGTAACAACTGCTCTTTGGAGTGGCAGTGCTACCTTTGCCGAAAGGTCTCTTTGCAGGGTAAATGAATGGTGGTGTGAGCCGTGGGAGAAAATGAGCAGAAAGTAGTAAGGGGTGGGGCCCAACCAAAAGAACATGTAACAAAGCTAGGGACAAGCCACTCTCTCTTGTGGCTCTACATTGTATTTCACCGAGAACTTGGCAGCATTATAATCAAGCTATGGTTTATGGGCATGGAAAGCCCAAGAATTCATTGTCCTATTTCAGGGTGTCCTGCAAAATTGTAGGGGTGTGGGTGTCATTTACTTGTGTGTAGAACCAAGCTACAGGTGCAGAGGTATATGTTTTCCAAAGCCTAGGCCACCAGAGCCTGCAGGCATTAACTTCAGGCATTTCTTCCACTGTCAGGTCCTGTGATCACAAAGAATCTGAGGACAGCTTCCTGGTCACCTGCAAATGTCAGTTCCAGTCCCATGGGTCGCTCTCCTGAGTGTGCGTGTGTAGCTTTAAATGGAAAAGAAACATCATCAAGACTACTGTGACCTTACGGGGAGGACATGAAAGCAGAGCTCCAAACCCAGGCTTTACTGCTGGGATTATGTCTAAGAGAGCAAGACAAACAACCCCAAATGGCTTAACATCCAGATGTTTGGCATCACCCACCCCAGATGAGGAGATGACTTTTTCATGGTTCATCTGGAGGCTTTTGGCCTTGCTGTAGACACACAGAAGAGAGCAGCTCTCTAAGGGGCTTGCTCAAGTGGCCTTGACCTGGCTCTCCCTCATCCTTACAGAGGCTGCATCTTGAAGCTTAGATGCAGCAGATGAGCCCAGGCTTGGGGACCTTCTCTAAATCATCTGATGATTGGCTCCAGCTAGACCATTGGTTCTCATCCTGTGGGTCACAACCCCTCTGGAGTTGCAAATCAGATATTTACGTTATGATTCACAGCAGTAGCAAAATCACAGTTATGAAGTCGCAGTGAAATAATTTTATGGTTGGGGGGGGGTCACCACAACATGAGGGGACTGTGTTAAAGGGTCACAGCATTGGAAAAATTGAGAACCACTAAGCTAGCCCCAATGCCTGGTGAAAGAAATAGCCCCCTTTTCAGTCAGATATTTGCCCTCTTTCATTGTGGGAGAGCTAAGGTAGCATACCATTAAAACACGCTTGTGGGTGCTCCTGTATTGACAGCCCATGTAGTACAGTCGGAAGGACACAGGGAAGATCAGCCTGGTCCCAGGGCAAGGATGACATGCAAATGTGGGAAGCGTCCCCGGGTTTGGCTGCGATGGGTGAACTCACAGCCGTAGCAGATGTTCTATACAATATCAAAGCAGCCCACATTCCAGCCTGGCAGAGTTGGACCCATGAGTGCCCACCTCTAACAGAGGGGCTATGGACCGGTGATGGCTTCTAATGTAGGTAGAGTCAGTTTCCCTTAAGAGTGTGGCTGCTGGTAGGCTGACCATGTTTTGTTGGACAGCCCCACATCTGTGAGTATATATATGGTCAGCATGAATTGGACCCTGTGAGTTACTAAAAAGAAAGCAAATAAACCGGTTATAAAGTTGGGAGGGGTGACTAGAAGAAGTTTAGGGGAAGGAGGGGTGGGGAGTATGGTTAAGATACTGTGTATGGAATTCTTGAAGAATTAATAAAATATTAATATATGTTTGTGGGCTTTAAAAAGCGACAGTTTCACAGTTTCAGCCAGATGGTGGTGGCACACAGCTTTCATCCCAACACTTGGGAGGCAAAGGCAGGCAGATCTCTTGTGAGTTCAAAGCCAGCCCTGGTCTACAGAGCAAGTTCCAGGGTTTCTAGGGCTACATAGAGAAAGCCTGTCTTGGAAAAAAAAAGTGACAGACAGATGTGCACGTGTCAGCTGGCTTTGTTTATCTCTGTTTGTTCTCAGCTGGCGGACGGATGCTGTAAGTATGCCTTGCTCTAGAATAAGGAGCCTAAGGCCTGCTTGGTGGAAACTGCTTGTTGAGCAAGTATAGGAATCTCTGCACCCCCTTGTGGGGAAACCCTTTCAGTCCCACCCTGGCTGAGGATTACAAGGGCTCTTACGCATATAGAATTCCACTGGTCTGTGGATTCTACTCACTTCTGAGCTTAGACTTTACTAGTCACCTTTCAGACCGACCTGAAAGCAAAGTCTGCCAAGGGAAGAAATCGTGGTTCCCCCCGCCCCCCGCAAAGAGAACTCCACCCCATCTTTACCTAGGAACCAAGAGTGTGTTTAAGTCTCCAGTCACACTTGTTATTATTTGGTGCTTTTATTAAACTCAGAGTCCACGAGTCATTGTACAGTACTACAGATCAGAAACTTCATACTTGTTCCTGCTGATCTTCTACCTAGGGCAAGAGTAATGGTCCTCAAGGTGCTACAAAAAGTCCCTTTAAAAAGTCATGTTCACTTCTCAATATAAAAAGCTCTTCCTGAGCTCTGGTGCGCCTCCCACTACAGCATCCTTCCAGAGCCTTAGAACTCTCTTCTGTTAAGGTTCCTAGACAGCTACATTCTAGTGTTTCTGTTACTAGGCTCCTGGAGAGAGAATGTCTTTTCTTCTTTGTCAGTCTGACCACCTAGAAAAGCTATAATTTATTAACTATTAGTCATTCATTGAGGCTAGCTACATGAGCTTTGCATCTGTATAAACTTATATGTAAATATGTATGGATTATTAGCAGAGAAATGCAATTAGACCCTGGTAGATGAGGACCTTGTTTCAGAAGAAATTAGAGCAATCCTCTCAAGTCTTCAATAGGACCCTCCAAGAGGACGAAAGATCTGTGGGCCACTTGGAGAAATGGGGTATTGTGTGTCGGACCATGCAAAGCACGTCTTGCCTTCCAGCAAAGGGAGGGGAACTCCTAAGAAGTATCCCCAGCTCCTGGGAACTCTGCATGCGCACCCTGAAATCGCCTTTACAAACCTTCTCTGCCCGGTGTCTACAGTCAAGGCCATGTTTATGCTGTTTAAACAAGGCTGTTTTTAGACGATTCTGGCAAGAGAATCAAATAGTCTGAGCACCTGTAGGTTTTCTATTGCTACATACCAAGTCAACCCCAAACAGAGATTTTTATATAAGCCTTTATCACAGTTTCTGATAGTCATGATCACAGTGGTCCGTGGTTCAGGGTCAGATGTTTTTTTGGGGGGGCGGGTACCTTATCTGACTGCTTGACTTGATCAAAATGGAAAGAAAGCAGCCTTTCCTGAAAGACACCCCCCCCAAATACACACACACACACACACACACACACACACACACACACACACCACAGCCCCAGAATATTCAGTTAAGAAGAGGGGCTAGTGGCTTAGCCTCTGCAGAGGCAAAGAAAAGAGGTGGAATAATTTGTACTTGATAGCAATATGGCAGGGGGTAGAGAACTCAGCTTGAAGTAGCTGAGCCATAGCAGGGGAGCCGAGCACAGAGCAGACACTAATGTGGCCAGACACGTGTGATCGGCCGCACGGATCGTGGCAGGCATGAAGCTCTAGGGCAGCTTTCATGCTAAGTGTGACACATGGTGAGACCGCACAGACTGGGCCATACCTGTGCAAACACAGGTGCGATTCTGACTAGTCAACATCTTCATTAGTTCCCAGGCCTGGCAATAACTCTTAAGACTTCTGTGGGGAGGTTTTTGAGGGCACCTGCTAGGAGCGCTGGAGGAAAAGGTCTGAGCTACACTGGTAATATTCCCAGGGGTGACTGCAGAGTCCCCTCCAACAACTCCCTTCTCTATTTTTAGCCACACTTAAATAACATCCAGAGCTGGGCTAGAAAATGGAATGATTCAGTCACCGCCTAGAATAGATTCCTGAATAGACTCATCCTTGCAGCATCCATGGCAGGGTAACATCATCCTTACACAGCAAACCTTCACCCTCTCTAGAGAAATGCTCTCCCAAGAGGAACCCAGCTCTTTACTGTCCGTCCATAACAAAGGGCTTTCCTGTTACCTGGTCTGTAGGTTCTCTCTTTCAGCCTGGCATGTGTTTTACTCCCACACAGATTTCCAGGTGTGCTCTGAAGTCTGCTTTGTAGAGCCGAATGGTCTGATCCCTTTATCCTCCTCATCCCTCTTCCCCTATCTATGTATGTATGTATCCATGTATGTGTGTGTACATATGCATGCATGCATATATGTATATATGTATGAATCAATGTATGTATCATTTATATCTATCTATCTATCTATCTATCTATCTATCTATCTATCTATCTTCAAGACAGGGTTTCTTGGTGTACACCTGGATGTCCTGGAACTCACTCTGTAGACCAGGATGGCCTCTGGCCTAGAGATCCACCTGCCTCTGCTTCCTGAATGCTGGGATTAAAGGCCTGCTTTAGTACAGCCTGGCTCTCTTTATCTAAATTTGCTGAACCCAGGCGTTGTTTTTGGATCTGGTGTGTCCTCCTAATGCCATGCTTGGAGGCCAGGTGCCCAGCAGATGGTGATATTGCTAAGTGGTGGGGCCTAATAGAAGTTGGGGTTTGGGAGTTGGGGCCCTTGGCCTCTTTCCTGTGGGTCATTTTCTTCCTAGCCACGGTGAGGTAAGCAGCTTCCTCCTCCACGTGTTCTTGTCATGATGAGCCTCCTCACCACAGGCCTAAAGCAAGGAGTCCGACAACCTCGGGAGCAGGAACCTGGAGGCAGGAGCTGATGCAGAGGCCATGAAGGGTGCTGCTTACTGGGTTGCTCTGTGTGCCTTGCTCAGCCTGCTTTCTTGTAAAACCCAGGACCACCCAGCCTAGGGATGGCACCATCCACAGTGGGCTGGGCCCTCTCTTACTAATCACTGATTAGGAAAATGCCCTACAGGCTTGTTCGCAGGCGGACCTTATGGAGGCGGTTTCTTAATTGAGGTTCCCTCCTCTCAGATGGCCCTAACATTTATTATCTCTAGACCTGGAGGGAGTGAGGGAAGGAATGTCTTCCTGGACATAAACAGGCATGGTAAGGAGACCCCTATGGTGGTGGTGATAAACATCAAGAGTTCAGTCTCTCCCTGCTCTGCAGAGAACTTCTGAGAGCATCTAACAAAGCAGGAGCTTCATAGTATGAGCTATGAGTTCGTGCTTGGCTTTCGGGGGCCCTGCAAGAAGGGTTAGTCTTACCAGAAGAGAGAATGAATGTAATGCTGTAGAGATGTAAGAGTCCAATATCTGGAGCCAGATTTCCTGGGATCAAGTCCAAGTGCTACTACCATTTACTGGCTAAGGGACCTCGGGCAAATTATTTCAACTCTCACTTATGTGTGTGAAGCAGGGAGGCCAGTAGCACACCTAACTCGCCGGGTGGCCATGAGGGTTTCACGAACTGGCATTGGTGGGTGCTTTTCGCGAGTGCTGTTGCTATTATGCTTTAGAGAGGTTGAAAGTGGATCTCGGCGAGAGCCCACTTCATGCTGCGCAGAGAAAACGGAAAATGGCTTCAAAGTGGGCGCTATGAGGTCAAACACTCAGAACCACAGAGTTTCACGTCACACCACCTGTTTCTTACAGCGTCAGTCGACGCTAGTGGGCCCCCCTCCCTCCAGAGTGTGGAGCAAACGATTTACATATTTAAGAAGTACATCAGAAAAGGTCACTGAATGTCCAAAATAGTCTGCCAAATTGAACCAAAGCAACAGCCTGTGACGGATTTAAAATGTCTTCACTGCGTCTTTGATACTTCTGACTCCTTAGCTCTCTGCTCCCTCTCCCTGCTTCCCCTCTGAGTCATGGCTGGACTTAATAAAGAAGAATGAACTGAATAAAGAAGAGGTGATAGTTTGGTACTTTGGGAAGTAAATCATAAAACCTACTGTGTCATCCTCTTACCTTTTAACAGTTGGAATTCTCCAGATAAACTCTCTCTCTGTGTGTGTGTGTGTGTGTGTGTGTGTGTGTGAATGTTCACACTCAGAGATGAGTGGTCCTACATGAATTCAGGGACTATCTCCCTGCCTTCATTCACTACCCACGTGCCAATCTTCTCTGGAAACACCGTCACAGACACACCAGGAAATAATGCTCCACTGGTTGCCAGGGCATTCCTCAGTCCAGCAAGCGTACACTACAAATGCACCACTCTAACTCTGAAGAAAGAAATTGCCATGTCCTGAGGAGTCCCAGGAAGCCTACATAGGGGCCTATATCGGGAAGACCTATGTCGTGCAAGTAGCCTTGGAACAGCTCCATCTTGAATACAAGCAGTCTGTTCCTCTCCACCAGATCACGACATTTCCTTGGTCCCCGACTGTCCTCATATGCAGAAGATCATTTGTCTTAGCGTCCGTGTCTCGTGCAGAATTCTCTCTTCCTGCAGGACATAATGGGGGATATTTGCATATGCTATCAATATGCTCTGTCTTTACAAAAATGCTCTTTGAAATTGAGACGGGCGTTTAGTTGCAAGAAGAAGGTTCCATTTTGGATCCAAGCCAGTTAAATGTAGGAACTTGCCCAAAAGGCTCCATTATAAGACAGAGATTCTTTGGTCCCATGGGTCAGGACAAAGTGATATAATATAGTAACAATGTCACAGAGGAAGAAAAGAAAAAGGGAGTTTTGGAAAACTGTCACAGTGTATGCTGCAGTAAGAGGAAAGTGTCTGCTGGGTCTAAATGGACCTATTAGGTGACATGTTACTAAGGATAAGCTCTATTTAAATGGGGATTTCCTATTGCTCGGCTACACACAGCATGTCTATCCCGAGGCACCAATGTGCAGGAACTAAGGTCCCGCAGTCAAAAGATTGGAATTAGAAACTCCATTTTCATTGCCAGCTTTCTTTTACTATAATGAAATGCCCGAGGTAACTTAATTTACAAAGAAATTCAAAAAGATTTGCTTGGGGGTTGTGGCTATGGAGGGTTCAGTTCAAGATTAGCAGACCCTTTCTTTGAACTTATATTTGGGATGCTGGATCATAGTGGTGGATAGAGTGAACATCTCACGTCATAGACAAGAAACAGACCAGGGTCTCATAGCCTCCTTCGATGAACACCACTAATAACCTTAATGCCTCCTAGAAGATTCAACCTCTAGAAGGCTCAGTCACTTCCCAACTGTAACAGCCTGGACATTGAGCCTTCACTACAGGCCTTCGGGGAACCCATATCTAAAACAAAACACCTTCTTTGATCCGTACAAGTCCCCCACCCTCCTTAGCCTTTACTTTTTGATCTGTAAACCACAGTAATTTTTACAGCCACCACCAGCAACCAGCAGCAAACAGCAATGTTATCTTATGGGATATTCCTTGTGATGTTTTCAGTCTAATATCCAACATAGTAATAAGCTATCAAAGATTTAGCATTTATTAGTAGTAATATTAGCAGTAACTTTGATATTGTTCGTGATGGATTGAAAGATCTGGAGTATTTTAATAAGGATAATATCGATAATGGCAGATGATTTAAGGAGAGTGAAGAAACAAAGTAAAACCTTCCATTTTTGGATAATAATCAAGAATAAAGCAACTGCCTGGTCCCTTGCAGGCACTGTCGATGTGTGCAGCCCTGAGGTTTATTGACAACACAAAAGACACCCTGCCTTTTGGCTTGCATATGTGCAGAAGTGTGGATGAGTGCATGTACACACATTGTCTCCTGTATTCACCATTGCTAAATGTGGAAAGCAGCCTTCTGGCTGTCATTCAGAACAACACACACACACACACACACACACACACACACACACACACACACAAATTGTCTCTCTTCAGTTCTTGTTAGTAGATCCAGGCGGACTGAGGAATCTTTTTCTTAACTCTAAAGCCAAGGAAACAGTCCTGGGGCCAATCGCCATCTTTCCGTCTTCTCATTTTTCTTCTCCTGTTTGCTGTCCTTTGAGTGCAGAGCCTGAGGGAATCTGGAAGATTAAACAAAGCAAATAAAATGCTTCATCCTCTTTCTTCTTTACCCTCTTCTCTTAGTTCAAGGACCCGAAGAAACAGAGGAAGCCAAGATATTTCTGGTAGGACTCATCAGCTTTTCGAGAATGAACTGAAATCCGAAGCAGGGCCTGAACTGAGCCGAACAGACAGTTTTCAAAAGAGGAGTGAACGTCCGATGAGTGCATGAAAAGGTGTTTAATATCCTTTAGCCAGCAGACAAATGCAAGTCAAAACTCTACCAAAATTCTGTCTCCTCTGGTTAGAATGGCTGTCACCGAAAAAAACCTACAACAAATGGTGGCAGGGATTTGGGGAAAGACAACACATGTAACTGCTGGTGGGATGTGAACTAGCCCGGTCACTGTGAAAGTCAGCACGGAGGTTCCTCCACAAACTACAAATGACTCACTCCTGCTGCTCTCATGAATACAATTGAAGAAATCCAAGGCAGTACAAAACAGAGAGACCTATACATCCAGGTTCATTAGAGCGTTGTTCACAAAAGCCAAGCTATGGAAGCAAGCTAGGTGTGTGCCAGCAGGTGCAAACCTAAGTTCCACGGGGGAGGCGGGGGGGGGGGGCACATGCGCACAATGAGATGTCATGAAGCTAGAACAAAGAACAAAACCGTATCACTTTCAAGCAAATGATGGAGCTGAAGAAGGAAGTGCAATAAACCAGCCTCTGAGAGACAAAGATTGCAGGGTTTTCTTCTTTTTTTTTTTCTTTCTGTCATGTGCAGAATTTAAAGAAAAGGAAGTGTTGGGTATAGATAGGGGGACCCTTGTGGGCGGGTTAGGGTATTTGGAAGTGGGAAGGAGACCAGAGGTGGCGCTGAGGTAAAGGTGACCCAAATGTATCATGCCCAGGTATGAAAATGTCACAAAAAACTATCATTTTGTATGCTTAGTGTATAGTCACACACACACACACACACACAAAGGAGCTCCACGTAGCTGCAGCTGGGGGAGAATTATTATACAAGGGACGTTATAGTGTTGGTAGTTGAAGCCACATAAGGAAGATCAGATCTCTGCTCCCCATTTAAAAGGGCTTTTGCCCCTTGATTGTATGTTGGTCATTTTGGCTCTTCAGGCAGAACTAGACAGCCAGGACATACTAGTACCTAATAGAGTATATTAAACTCCATTTACACGCCCCCTCTTATCCAGGTGTGATGGCTCAGCCTCATTGTCCACTTGACTCCATGTAGAATGACCTAGAAGACAGACTCCGCCCATGTCTGGGTGTGAGCTAACTAAAGACAGAAAACCAAGACCCACTCGGAATGTTGGTTGGAGCATCCCAAGACTTGGGGTCCCAGGCTACATGCAGAGTGTATAAAAGGGGGAATATTCACCAGAGCATCGCCACTGATCTCCTCTTGTCTTCCGACGCTGATGCAACGGGGCCGCCCACCTCACACTTTTGCCCCTGTGCCTTCCTCCCTATGGCTCTACTCTCAAAATGTGAGCAAAACAAGCCTTTCTTCCTTAAGATCCTCTGTGAGGTATTTTTTTACATGGTGAAAAAAGTAACTAAAACGCTGTGGTTTTGTTTTCCATGGTTTAAATTATTCGTGGTCGCCTAGGATCCCAAAATTAAGTGAAGTAAAGAATTAAGGTATTTTGAGACACACACAAAAAATGATATACATATAATTTTAATACAGTACATTATTTATTTATCCTATTATTAGTTACTATTGTTAATCACTGCTAGTTGGTTTTCAGCTACTATAATAGATACGAAGGATAGTCAACATACGAAGAGAAAAGGTTTATTTTGGTCTACAGTTATTGGAGGTTATAGCCCATGAATGATGGCTCTCATGGCTTTGGGGCTTGGATGAGACAACTCCTCATGGTGGTGGCATGTGATGGAGCCAAGCTGCTCACCTCAAGACTGGTTGCAAAAGAGAGGAGGAGATTTTGGTCCCAAGTTACATGTTGAGGGCACACACCAAGGACCTAAGATTTCCTAATAGGCCCCAGTTGAAAAAGGTTTTTACTGTCTCCCCACCAATACTGCCAGGCTGGGAACCAAACCTGAAACACAGGCTGTTTGGACAGCATTATAGATATAGCTATATAGTAGTCTTCCACTACCTAAATATGCACAGCTAAAGGTGCATGCAAAGAACTTGGTTTTGTTGCCGTTTCAGACAGCCCCTTGGAAGAGCTGAAAAAAAAATGGTGGTATGGTTTGTTTATGCTCGGCCCAGGGAGCAGTACTATTAGAAGGTGTGGCCCTGTTGGAGTAGGCATGACCTTATTAGAGTAGGTGTGTCACTGTGGGCATGGGCTTTAAGACCCTCAGCCTAGCTGCCTGGAAGCCAGCATTCTGCTAGCAGCCCTAAGATGAAGACATATAACTCTCTGCTCCTCCTGCACCATGCCTGCCTGGATGCTGCTATGGTCATGCCTTGAATGATAATGGACTGAACCTCTGAACCTGTAAGCCAGCCCTAGTTAAATGTTGTCCTTATAAGAGTTGCCTTGGTCATGGTGTCTGTTCACAGCAGTGAAACCCTAACTAAGACAAATGGATAGGATCATTAGTCAGTTCAGTTTTAGTGTTGCTGCATAACAAAGAATCCCATTTTTCAGTGTCTTAACCAAAACAACGTCCTTTCTTCCTTCAGCTCAAAGTTTGCAGGTTATCTTGGCTCTACTCTGGGTTGTTTTGATGGCAACATTTAGGCTAAGGGAGTGGCCACTACCCCAGTCTCCTCCCTGCCCCAGTGGGGAGGGCAAGAGGAAGGGTGAGAATTCATTCTGTGAGCATCAATCTGTTCTGAAGAGCTGCAGCCCATTCACATCCCGTCGGCCCAAGTGTGGGACAGGATGGAGACCGGAGTGAATGTGTGCCATTCATACAAGCATGGCCGTGTCAAGAACTCCAATGCCTCAGACTCATGGCGCTGGCAACGCCTCCTTCAAATGGATCTCAGGGATATGGCAAAGCCTTCTGAGGTCTCTGTGTGGATGTTGTTTTGATGGTAGCATGCACAAAATCTAGCAACCATAGCTCCTTCCTCCTGGACAACTGCAACCTGAGAGTATGTGCCCTAGAGAGACTGGCTAACCCCCGCTTTCCTAGTAGTGTAAGAGATAAATTCACCGAATCCCCAGATTGCATAGTAGGTAGTCTCCATCGGAGTGGGCCCAGTCTGCCGGATCCCAGCTCCCCTGTATGTATTTATGACATTTCTTCAGTGTCTGCCTGTGGTTTCTTCATTCCTATGTTGCTCCAGCAATTTCAGGACCAACACATGGTGAATGAATGAAATGGAAGGAATGAATGAAGGTGGAGAAACTTGCCTGACACTGTGAATTTCATTTTTGAGGGAACCTCCCCCCACGCCCCCCACCCCATGTGGGATAATGGTTAATAATGTACACATTACAAAACAAACCATGCGCTGCCCCGCAGCTCCGTGTTCTGTTTTCTCCTTAAGGCACGGCCACGTGTGAGCAAATCGGCTTAAGGACTTGCCCAATGTATAATTCAGAGTATAATCCAGCCTTCCTCTCCTCCCCCCAAGGAGAACTGTGGTCATTTTCTTCTAAGGACAACTTCTGGAAGTGTGTTGTGAGCAGGGCCAGAAGTGATTAGACCCAATTTTACAAAGAGAAAAGGGAATTCATTAGTGTTCTTAATTTCTAATCTGATATTCTATGAATATCTCAAAATTTGAAGACTGCTAACAGGATTTTTATGTGGGAAAGAATATCTTTAAATCCTATTTTCAAATTAGAGTAAATGGGATGAAAAGGACACACTGGTTCTGTAATTGCAGTCATCATTACAGTTCGTTTGAGAGAATTGCAGTTAGGTGGTTATCTGTGTATATGAAATTATTTCTGCTAAGGATGTAAAGCAAACAGATAGAAAGACAGATGGACAAACAGACAGACACACACAGTCAAAATGAATCATGGCAAGTGCACAGTGAACAGTAAACGCGTGTGGATAGAGTTGAGGCTCACGAGCCCACACTTCACCTTATGCAGGGGCACCACCTGCCCCTTTGTCGATACACAATCCATCCATCCCATCCTCTGCCTGTTGACACAGCAGCCAGAGGTGAGCTTCCGGAACCTAAACTCTGGATTGTTGGACTCTGCTCGGTGTGCTTAGAACCCTCCAAGGACTCCCCCCTCCTCATTCAAATCAACACCCTAAATTGTTCTCGTGATCTGTGTGTGGGAGCCTGTACAGTTCTTCTTCCGACTGGTACTCCTCTGACCTCCAACAGCTACTCCACCCTCCAACCAAGAGCTCCAGGTACACAGCTGCTTTTGTTCTTTCTGGTCTTCACCGGCTATGCCTTTGCTGTCTCGAGGCCTTTGCAATGACTATTCCTTCTAGCTGGCCCTTTAACACCAGAAATCCATATTTCTAATTATCTCCCTTAGTTGAGGGGGGCTTTTACTGGCTGCTTTCCCTAGACCAGCTCCTAGACACTCCATGCCCCATTGCTGCTCTGGTTTTTCTTATCATGTGTCATTACTATGCTGTCCATATTGAATATTATGCCCCCTTTGTAAGACTGTAGTCTCTGATACACACACACACACACACACACACACACACACACACACACACACACACGTACACGCACACGCACAGGGACAGGGACAGAAAATTTTTATTTACTGTTTTATCCCTGGTATGCAGAGTCTGACACTTAATAGGTGCACAATAAACTTTACTGAATGAAGGACCAGATGTTCCAATACATAAGTCTCAGCATAGATGTGTAAGTGTATAAAAGTGTGCTCTCCTGCCCAAAAGATTAGCTACGCAAAATATGATTAAAAGCCTCATGCATTTTGAATGTCTTAAAAACAAAATAAAAACCACAATCCCATCTTGTTTGCTCTGCATTTGGTTAGTTTTCTTCTGCGAAGTCTCAGAGTTTACAGGGCCTGGAAGCATGCCGGGAGATCAGAGAACCCTGAAGATCAGCTTGGATGAAATATGAAAAACTTACTGGACCCATTTCCATGGGAATGCTTAGCTGTCTTTTGTAAACAAAGAGCCTTAAATCGTAGTTTCACAGAAAATCATAGTAACCACAGTCGCAAGAGAAAGACAAACAGCAAATCCAGAGACCGTGGAGAAGGGATGGGCAGCTTGGAGCAGGAAGGCAGGATGGTCAGACACCCCACAGACGTGGTGGTGAGAATATCAAACGCCCCTGCCAGGAACGGCTGGATTCACGCACTCTGATGAGGACCACATCGAGAGGAACAAGCCAGGTTTAATGAACTTGAAAAACCCAGTCCTGAGCATCCAGCCTTCTGTCTCCTTCCAGACAGCTGCGACTTTCCCAAGTGCCCTCTGCTGAACTGTCACTTCCACGGCTTCTGTGTGTACCAAGAGCCGGTGAGTGACATCACGTGGCTCTGTGTCCTCAGTGTGGGCTCTTACAGAAGTCTGGCTGTACTCTTGTTTGTTTGTTTGTTTCCTGTCCAGTTCAGTATCCTGTAAAGGTTATCCTTACCATACACAGGTCCAAAGATGGATGTGAAAACTGAGTTGAATTTTTCCCCTGGGGGTTTAATTAACCCTTTGCAGTGATGTTAGTGATTACAGCGTTCTGCTTTATTCCTTGAGAATGGGGATGGCTGACCATAATCCCCTCTCTCCTCTCCTTCTTGCTCCTCTCTCTCTCTCTCTCTCTCTCTCTCTCTCTCTCTCTCTCTCTCTCCTTCCTGCTCTTCATTCACCTCTTCCTCCTCCCTTTCTATACTTCCTCTGCTCTGCAACTTGTTGGACACTGGGGCACAGGACTCCCACCTCCAAAGCTTGTGTGACGGTATGATGTGCTAATGGCGTCTATCCATTATGGGCAACCCTTCATTTTTTTTTAAAAGCCCTACACACAGCCTGCTTTAGAATTTCCTTAAGAATAGCTCCTATGCCCAGTATCCTGGGGAACCCAGGCAAGTGGATCTCCTTGGCTCGGTAGCAGATGTCCCTAAAGGCTGCTGACCCATCCCTGAGAGTTGTTTGAACGTCTCTTCCATTTCGCCTCTCTCCCAAAAGCATCTGTGTGTGACTGGACTACACTGTTCCTCTTGGGAGGCACTTTCCACTGGAAGTTTTCTTGGGAGAACAAGATAGAGGTGCTTGGGTCAACAGCCCTATCTTGTACAGGGAGCCGCTTCCCAGGTAGGAGGAGAGCGATCCATGGACCCCGCCTCTTTGTACTCTGAACATGGGTGCAGGGAACACTTAGTGTGTTTCTGAAGTACTCAGGGGTCCCAGTTTTTGTGAGTGCAGAATGCAGAATGCACTCCTGGTTATTTATAGCATCTGCTGGCTTTGGCCCCTTTCACATGTGATCTCCTGACGTTAGGGCCCTTCCTGCTTTCTAAGAATTTCTCTGATGCTTCTGGATGGTCATCCTCATGGTGTTGATTGAACCAACTTGCCGGCTATTAGTTTCTGTGGGTCACAGTCACTGTTGACATTCTATGCTCATCAGGTAGAAGGGAGAGCAGGTGAGGGGAAACGGGACATTAAATGCAGACAAGAGTCCGGTGGCTGTCCCTTTCCTTCTTAGGGTTCCCTTTGCTGTCTCCTAACCACAGGCTTCAGTCCTCTGAGACTCTGAGAAAATAAAATCCAGAGTATGCATGCCTATTGCTAAGGGAACTAGGGTCTAACACTGTTAAGAACAGTAAAGTTCATGAGGAACCTGGCTCATTGGTTAATGTGAGAGGCTAGGAGACAGGGATAACACCTCCCTATCCCTAGCCCTGCTTCATGTGCATGTGTGCGTGTGTGTGTGTGTGTGTGTGTGTGTGTGTGTGTGTGTGTGTATGTGTGTGTGTGTGTTTCTCCTCCTTTTTGGTCTGCCAAGCAAAGGCACTGGGATTACCTCTTGACCTTCTCTTTCCATTTCCCACATCAATTCTTGTGTCTTGACTTGCTGCCAAAATCTTCCCAAAGGGAGGACACTTGAGAGTCATGAGAAGATCTCCTGTGCTTCCTGGGGAGGAGGGAGTGACAGTCCGGTGGCAGCTGGCCTCCCTGGCCTGTCAATCCAAAGCATCAGGTCCAGGGTCAGCCATTATCAGCAGCTCAGAGAAGAAGACACAGCCATTGAATACCCTGAAATCTAAGATTCTTCAGGCTGGCCTTTGTCTCTAAGAATTGCCATGGCTTTGAACAGATCACCAAACATCTCTAGTGTCTTCAGTTATCAAACTGAAAGGATATCAATGTCAAAGGTTCAGTCACCCACTTGGCAATATGCAGTATCCAAACAGGTGTTGGGGTTGTCGCAGATGAGAATAAGTCCTGGATTTCAGAATGAAAGAAATAAGCAGGAGACAGACAAGAATCACTGGGTCTGAGGAGCGAGGACAGTGTACTATAATGGGTGAGAACAGAGAGTCAGGTTGCTGGAGGGATGCTTAGCCCATTTCGGGTGGTTAGAAACACGATTGGAAGAAGTAGTTCTCAAGTGAGGACTGACCAATGGAAAAAGGCATGGAAGGGGGTGTACCAGTGAGGGCACCAGCAATCCACGTGGAAGGGATGAAACAGAGAAAGAAGCAGCAGTTGAGGAAGAGGGTGGGGGCTGCGGTCGGGATGGTGAGATGCACTCTGAGGAGGGGAGACAGGTACATACAGGGAGGGTTCGACCTGAGGGACATGGAGCTGGGTGATACTTTTAAACTAATGAGCATTGCTGTGATAAATACACACTAGAAGCAACTTAAGGGGGACAAAGTTTAGTTTGGCTCGTGGTTTTAGGGGATACGGTCCATCATGGCAGCTGGAGTATGTCTGACCAAAGAGGCAGAAGCCCAAGCTTGCTTATATCTTGGATCAGGAGACAGGGAACGCTAGGGCTGGAGACAGAAGCTGGTTATCACCTTCAAAGGCCTATCCCCAGATCTTCTATGTCTTTCAGTTAATCCTTTTTGCCCTGAAATTTCCACCATCTCCAAGAACTGTACCAACAGCCTAGGACCAAGAGTTTAAATACCTACAACCTAGGGTAGTATTTTAGACTCAAGCTGTGACCTGTTGAAATGTCACCTAAGCTTCAGTGTAGGATTGTGTAGACTGTAGAGAACAGTCTAGGTAATTCCTTACTAGCTACAGTTGTCTGTTCTCCCTGAGCCCCTGTGAGCTGATAACTTCTGGATGGCACCAAGAGCCTGTTCTATTGTCTGGTTTCTAAATGGGAGAGGAGATGGGTGGGTGGAAGAGAAGAAAAGCAGGTTAATTATGCACTGTGCCCTGGGGATGGTGGAAATCACAGACATACTGGCAGCCTGTTATAGACAGGTCTTAGGGTGGGATACTGAAACATTCTTAAATGGAGATACCCAAAGGTAGTCAGATATTAAGAACACAACAAAACACAACACAACAAACAAACAACAACACTCACCAAAGATAAGCAAGCTACAATCTATAGAACCAAAAAGGTTTGATAAGAATATGAGTAAGAGACTAGAGAAGGGAAAGATCTCCCTAGAAAGGGGAGGTAGAATGGGAAGTAATGGATGGCTGGTGTAGAAAAAAGTAAACACCTCCCTTTGATCTACAATGGTGTCTGCCTGCAAGATAAGCTAGCGTGATCGTGGCCCAGATATTGGGGGAGCAACCAACCACTATCTGATTGGATCTAAGGCCCACTCCATCAGACGGAATCCATACCAGACACTGCTTAGGTGGCAAAAAAATCTGAGACCAGATACCCAAGGGACCTAGTGGGGAAAGAAATGTGATGCTCTACAAAAGGAGCCTAGCAATAAAATAACATACTACTATCCTTATAGATCAGTGTCCTGCTCAGCCACCATCAAAGAGGCTTCCTCCTGCAGCAGATGAGAACAAAACCAGAGACGCACAGCCAGGCAAATGCAGAGTGAGACACTTGGGATGTCTTTATCAAGGCCCGCCCCACAGGCCACAGGGAACCCGTTAGAAGAAAAAGCAGAGAGAGCCAGAGGGGATGGAGGACACCAAGGAAACAAGGCCTTCTAAACACAACAGGACTGAGCACGTGTGAACTCACGGAGACTGAGGCAGGATGCACAGGGTCTACAGGGGTCTGTACCAGACATGATCCTAGAGCTGAAAGGAGAAGTAGACATTTGCCCCCATACCTAACCCAGCGATGTCTCTGATTAGTGAGCACTTGCAAATGAAAAATTACTTTTCTCCAAGGGAGCCTTACTAGAGAAACAAACTATACCCAAGCACAGACCACAGACTTAGCAGGAGATGGCCAACAGAAAATAAACACAAACGCATCTTTGGAGGCTTCTTGTCTCATAATGCTTTATCAGCGCTTTTTTAAAGTAAAATTTTATTTATTTTTACATGTAATTAATAAGTAAATTAATTTTTATGCTATAGGTTTTGTGCATGCATTATAGCATCTGGTTTCTTTCTTTCTTTCTTTCTTTCTTTCTCTCTCTCTCTCTCTCTCTCTCTCTCTCCCTCTCCCTTTTCTTTTCTTTCTTTCTTTCTTTCTTTCTTTCTTTCTTTCTTTCTTTCTCTCTCCCTCTCCCTTTTCTTTCTTTCTTTCTTTCTTTCTTTCTTTCTTTCTCTCTCTCTCCCTCTTCTTTTCTTTTCTTTCTTTCTTTCTTTCTTTCTTTCTTTCTTTCTTTCTTTCTTTCTTTCTTTCTTTCTTTCTTTCTTTTTGGTTTTTTGAGACAGAGTTCTCTGTATAGCTCTGGCTGTCCTGGAACTCACTCTGTAGACCAGGCTGGCCTCGAACTCAGAAATCTGTCTGCCTCTGCCTCCCGAGTGCTGGGATTAAAGGCATGCACCACCACTGCTTGGTGGTTTCATATTTTATGGGATTTGTGAGTGTCTTTGCATCTGTATCTGTTTCTTGTGCCTTTTCTTCAGGTCTTTTCCTTCTGTTTGTTTAGTCTTATTTGGATTTGATTTTTTATCTTATTATATTATATTATTAGAATGCTTTGTTTTGTTTTGTTTTTTTGGTTTTTCAAGACAGGGTTTCTCTGTATAGCCCTGGCTGTCCTGGCACTCACTTTGTAGACCAGGCTGGCCTCGAACTCAGAAATCCGCCTGCCTCTGCCTCCCGAGTATGCTGGTTTGCATTCTAATGAGAGACACAAAGGGAGCGGATCTGTACATGAGGGGACCTGGGGAGAAACGGGGAGAAGTTGAGGGAGGGGAAGCCATAATCACTATCTATTCTATGAAAAAATTATTTTCAATAAAAGAAAAAAATGGAGAGTCATAAGAGTACTTG
Source organism: Mus minutoides (assembly GCA_902729485.2). Lineage (NCBI taxonomy): Eukaryota > Metazoa > Chordata > Mammalia > Rodentia > Muridae > Mus > Mus minutoides. The sequence continues at coordinate 1,724,750 of LR749764.1, forward strand.
AGATCGGAGATCCAGTAGCACAGAGGTGGCAAAGGCTACGGATAATCACAGTGCGCAAGCCCAGTGTGGCGGCACCCGTACTAGTAATCTCAGGACTTGTAGGCACAGGATCAGAAGTTCAAGGTCATTCTCAGCTATATAACAAGTTAGAGGCTTGGACGATATGAGATCCTATCTCAATTTTTTTTTTTTTTTTTAAGGAAAGGAGTCCTTGGCTTCAAGAGTGAACATGATTCCTCTTGGTTGGTCTGTGAAAGTCACAAGACTCTGGAGACCAATGGGAAGCTTCATATGTAAATGAGGCGGATGGTGGGCATTGCGGTCAGTCTCTGTGATCTTTCTGGCTCTTTGTCAGATATGGGGAAGGTTGCAGAAGCCCAGAAACTCTAGAGCAGCCCCAGAACCTCTTCTCAGAGCCCAGATTTCTTGGCGTGTAAATGACTCTGGCTTCCATTTTGTTAGCAGAATCAGTTACTTCTCAGTTGTGATAAACTGCCCTGACCAAAAGCTACTAAATGAAGAAAGAGTTTATTTTAACCCATGGCTTCAGGGGGAGCACCCCCAGCGCGGAGAACTTGTGGCTTAGGGCCAGGAGCACAAAGATGGCCGGTCACATTCCATTTGCATACAAGAAGATGGAGAACAGGAAGTGGAGTGAGGATAGAAACCCTCCTAAAGGTTCAATAGCTTCCTCCAAAGAACACCCCTAACCCGGGACCATATGTCCATATATGTGAGCAGGTGGTGACACATTTCCCATTCCAAACACTGTGGACAGTCTTCCAAGCACAGAAGGATGATAAGGCCAGGAGCTTTATCGTCCAGAATCCTCTTCTTAGATGTCCCTTCCCCACTGAGATGGAATTCTCAGAGAATGTTTTAAAAGAAAGCAACTGCTTGGGACCACAAGGTTAGGCCAAGCTATCATCTAGTGTATATTTCATCCCATATATATATATATATATATATATATATATATATATATATATATATACACACACACACACACACACACATATATATATATGTGTGTTTGTGTATCGTATATGTTGATATATACATATATATACATATACACACATATATAATTTGATATATATGTATGATACATACATATGTATGTAATTGCACACACATTGAAATTGTGGTAGAATGTATTTCTCACTCATGATCATCAGGCTTCCGGTCTGTCGCTGACCTGTGTGTCCAGCCCAATCTTAACTGTCTAGTACAGTCCAACAATCGTAAATATGCCGACTCATTGTTCTAAACAAACTCAAGAACGTTTGTAGATTTCCCAATCAGAAACTGTACTCAGTGAGTGAGTCCTTGTCTCCCTCCTCCCAGCAACCTCCCAGCATTCCCTGTTCCACTTCCTGCCTCTAGACTCTGTTCTGAGAATGTCTCAGCAGAGTCTCATGGTGCTTATGTGCTGGAGACTGGCTTTTTTTTTTTTTTTTTTTTTTCACTAGGCACGATGTCTTCTGGGTTCGCACAGGTCGATCTTCCGGTTAGGACCACTGTCCTCCCGGTGGATGGGGGTCACTGCTTTTACCTTCCCAGCTCAGAAAGACATTCTTACTGCCTTTCCTTGCACACTTATTCTCCCTGCAATGGAGGCCAGGCCTGGTTATTACCGTCTGCAGCTGAGGAAATAAACCTCCTGGCACAGGACCACCCAGAAAGCTCAGGCTAGGGACCAACATACAGCGTTTGGTCTCCCTGGCCGGTGTGCTGTCTGGGGCACAGCTGTATTTGGCGAGTCCTCAGAGAGTCCTGAGAATATTCCTCTGGCACAGACCTGGGACCCTAGGGCCTCAGACCCCAGTGGGGGTTCATGAGTTCCTTGAGAACAAACAGTCCATCTTTATCCCTGATCACCAGGCTGCCTACAGCTCCTCTTGGTCACACAGCACACAAGCTGGGGGGGGGGGGCACGAGTCCTGGGACAGCACAATGCAACACGACTGGCCAGCCAGAACAAGCAAACCCTCCAAGTTTTTAGCCAGTCAGGACGGATAGGCAGTGGAGCAGGGCTCCGAATCAGACAGTGCTTTGCCATGTGGTCAAGGGGCCGTCAGGAGTATAAGTGAACAGAGTAGACTCCATCACTCAGAGCATTTCTATTGGGGGTCTTGGCTAGTTTGTGGAACCCCCTTTGATCTCTCTCTCTCTCTCTCTCTCTCTCTCTCTCATCCCCCTCTCCTTCTCCCTCCCCTCCTCATACACACACACCCATGAAGACTAGCAGAGTCTTATGGAAGAATACAGCCTCTGTGGATGTAGGAGACTAGCTGCTCTTTGGTTGCTTCTGGCAATGAAATCCATGAGCACCCTAGCGGCTACACTCCTGAAATAGCAGAGTAACCAGTCAGTGCTGGAATAGCACCGTCTGGCACCCAGGCACTGTGGGGGCAGAATGGCAGCCAGACTTTGTCACCCTTGGTTTTCTGTTGAGAATGTGAGACACATCCGACCAGGCTCAATCCCTGCATTTGGAGACTGTTCCAGAATGCTTGCCCTTTGTCCTGGTTAGGAAGGGGGTTTGTCATGGTCTCGGGTTGGAGGGGAGTTTGGGTTTTCATTTATGGAGTCTGGCTTTTCAAGAGAAGCAGATCATCATATAATAACTGCCAACTGTAGACTGCAAGGAGTGTGGTCCTGTCTGCCTTTTACGAGATGGAAGATGCTTTGATTTCCTCGGAGCATCATTCAGAGCCCAGGCATCAGCAAGCTGATAAAGCATACAGGTGCTGGTCAGCAGAATGTGGGAAGATGGATTTCTTTTAGTTTTGGCTTTTTCGAGGCAGGGTTTTTCTGTATAGCCCTGCCCTGGCTGTCCTGGAACTCACTTTGTAGACCAGGCTGGCCTCGAACCCAGAAATCCGCCTGCCTCTGCCTCCCAAGTGCTGGGATTAAAGGTGCACACGACCACCACCGGGCTGGGAAGATGGATTTTTAAGGAACTTCTGTGTCTTGATTCTGTAACGTATTAATTTTCTTAAAAGGCATTGACTGTATTTCAAGATGATTACGATTCAGTAAGCTAATGAAAGAAAGTGGCCCAAGAGCCAGCTTAAACTAGTTCTTCCTCCAACACAGAATTTCCCTTTGTAAACTTTCACGCCGCTCTTTTCCCCTGCTCTCTGTTAAATCCCTCTGGAAAAATGGGAGGGTCCTCACGATCACATTCTATTTATGGGTTTACTCTTGGAAAAATCATCAATTTCCACTCCCCTACCCCATGATGGGGGTCTCACTGTGTGGCACCAGCTGGCTTGGGACTTACTATGCAGACCAAGGTGGCCTGCAACTCACAGAGGTCTGCCTGCCTCTGCTTCGTGAAAATCGCTCCTAATTCTCACCTCCTCCTTAAACCCCATCCTGCTATATTTCAAATAATGTTGGCATTTATCCACCACCCTAACACATAGCCCTTCCCCTACCAATTTCCTTTCAGCTAAGCTCACAAGGCTATCTATGGTATACACCTTTAATTGGAGACCTCCAATTCTGGTGTCTCTGGTCCGTTCAAATCTGAGTCTCAAGGGGCCTCACTTTCCTTGTAGATTGGAGTTTTCAGAGATGTTCTCCTGTCTCCGACTAACCTCTTGTCTTATCCTCTCCAAAAATGAAGTGGGAAGACGGAGAAGGGGAAATAAACAGGAGGTTAACACCTCAAAACGGAGAACAGGCCACACACCTGGGTGACGACATCTTGGAGGGAATGGTGACAGATCTTAACCCTGGCTCTATGGATGCCAGCTGAGAGCTTGATGACAAGTCTTAGGAGTGTCACAGCTTTTAGAAATAGTTCAGTTCCAGGGATTATCTAGAGCGCTGGGTCTCAGAGGCTACGGATCTCAGAGGGCAAGAAGCTAAGCAGGAGGTCAGTCCTTCCATTGCAGTGAATTCTCTTCTGCAGCTAGAGCCTGGAGTCTCTGCGACTGCAGGCAGCAGAAAGATGAGTCCCCTGCCTGTAGCCCCACGTTGAATCTTAGAGGCTGGAGCAGTGGCAATCACAGTGTGCAAGGATTTAGGTAGGCTGAAGGGGGGTGGGCCTGGTGGTTTCCGGTGGGCTGGTTGTGTTCATACAAATGAACCACCACATGTAAGGATCAATCAGGAGAAAGCTGCTAAGTCTGGAAGGGAGGGAGACACAAACCCGCCCAGAGTCCCCAGCCATGACTGAAAGTTGTCTCCCTTCCCACCATGGTGGCGGTAAGGAAGCAAGTACATGGGTCATCAGAAGGGAACCACAGGACGTTGTAAGACATCTGTACATTGCAATTTGAAACCGCTCTCTCATTGCCAAAGTAACACTGATCACCTTTGTGTCTGTGGCTGATGCTATGGCCTCCTTCTGGAGCTATTCTGCTACAGCCAGAGTCTCCTCCAATAGACAGTTGTCGCTGGAGCTGTCCATCTTTGGTTGTCTATGAGGCTGTCAAATAAAGCCTGTTTGAGTTCCTGTTGCAGCTGGCTCTTTCCTCTGTTCCTGCTCCTGCCCAGATGACACTAGAGACCCCTCCTCCCTCTATACTTCCGTCCATGACATGCTTGCAGGTTGTAACTCTTTCAGGTTCACCATCCCTCGAGCCCACCACCTCTACTTCCTCAGGCCAGCAGCTTGTGCATGGCTGTCTGTGGGGAGACGTGAACAAGTATCTACTTACCCCAGCGAGAGGACCGATGGCAGACCACAGAAGCCACACCCTCCATGTGGAGCTTGGTGAACCAGTGACTTGACTGGAATCACTCACGATGGCCTCTGTGATGGGTAACTTATAAGCATGGCTGACCCAAGCAGCTGCGGTGACGAAAAGGCCACCCCAGCACAGGTGACAGACAACTCCTGAAAACTGCAACGTGGCTGCAGCTTGCGCAACTCAGCAACAGCCACATGAGCCAGGAGTCTCACACCTCTGATGATTGTTTCCTGCTCATATGAACTTCCTTCAAGAGTCTGATGAGCCATCTTCCATCCCCCAAGAGGGATGTTTCAAATTGGAGGAGACAAGTATACCCCGAAAGGAAACACTTGAATACTCTGTTTTCTTTCCTAATCATGGCGGTGTTGGCCACACAGCCTGTGTATCGGAGATTCGGAGATTGCTGCTGTAAATGCTTAGCCCAGACTTAGGACACAGCTTGCTTGCAGGCACAGTCATGGCCACAGATGATGGAATACGGTTTCAAATTTTACCTCTACCACCTAGGAACCAGATGACCTTGGTGAGTGACTTACATGTTCCGTGCTTACACCGCCTTAAATGAGCTTTTGTATGTAAGGAGCTTGAAATAAAGTTTAAAAAGTAGATAAAAGCTGTTATTACTAAAGCTTGGAAAAGAATCCCAGTTTTGAAAAGAAATCGAGTTAGAGGCGGAGCCTCATGGAAGCCTCCTGGTGTCCTGGCTGCTCCCCATCAGGTGTTGTGTGTATGGAGAGTTCCCGCTGTTCACACTTTTTGTAGCTCTAACATCTGTTGAGCAGAGCATCTTGGATGCAGGAGGTGTTTTGGGGACCCCTGGCCTTTGGAATCACAAATGTCTTCCCTCTGGATTATTTGAAGTCAGTTTCTCTGAATTCTGGAGCACCTGGCTGCATATATTCTTTCTAGACCTGCTAGTGTCTTCCACACTGAACTAATCCCCCACTACCCCACATCCACCAATGCACCAAAGCTAGGTACCACGCAGCCCATCTGTTCATACAGCCCTGCTGTGTGTCCTTTAGACCATAAGCCCCTCCAAGTGTGGCTGTGCTAACTGATTTTTCTGTATTCGTTGCCGGTAAACGGAAGGGCACGTTTAGAATAATCAGTCCCCAATTTGCTCACGCACCACTGCCAACTGGCAAGAGAGCCTTTCTTGTGGAAGAGCACTTAGCATAAAGAAGGTGTTTAAAGATGCTGGGGAATCAGCGTTGTACTTAATCCCGCACAGAATCCCCATCTGGAGTAAAAATGATAGTGTCGGAGGAGAGACTTGTTCCAGCTGAGAGCCGTTTCCCAAGTGATTGTTTCTGCTACTTCTAAGATGGCAAACTTTCCCAAGCGTTATGTGTATGTGTGTGTATATATATATATGCATATACCAACTGGCATATCTTTCAAGAAACTCCAACTCATCTCTAAGAAAATAGACAAATGTATTATTTTCTCTTTCTTATAATACGTTAGAGACTCATTTATGAAAATAAAATGTCAATGTTCTTTTTAGCAAAAGGAGACATACCAGATGATTAAAATGTTTTCAGTGTTCTTATGTATTGCCATTAGGAGAGGATGTGTGTTCGTTCACACACACCTATGTGCTTGTGTGTGTGTGTGTGTGTGTGTGTGTGTGTGTGTGTATGTAAAGGAGAGAAGCGATTCTTCCAAGTCACCCTCTGACCTCCACATAGGTGGTATGGCATATGCACACCCCTCTCCCACTCTCTCATGCAAACACACGCACACACACACACACACACACACACATACACACACACACTAAATAATAAAAAAGGAAAATTACCACAGAAGAAGTTCATCCTGAAAGACCTAGAAAACGGTAGCTAGAAAGGAATGCAGAGGAATGTCAGTGACCTCGAGAGGTCAGGGATCAAAGCCCAGGGTCAGATGATTCTACACAAAGAGCCCGAAACCTTGATGTCTGTTGGATGGTGGCTTGGAGGTGGACAGATGACAGGGCAGAGAAAGCCTCAGGTTTCAAAGGTTGCCGAGGACAGCTCCATCCCTCACATGGTACACTGCGGACTGGGAGCCATGTCCAAGCATCGCCACGTTTGAGCATCCACACGGTGTATTGAATCTTGTTGCCTGAGCCTGTCTTGAGAAATCAGTGCTCTCTTGCTCTCTCTCTCTCTCTCTCTCTCTCTCTCTGTCCCCCAGCATTTATCTCTTTTATCTCTGATGTTCTTCAGATCATCATACCATGACCCAGCATGGCAGCAGTTCTTCAGCTTCATGGAACCATGTCCTTCCTACCCCTCTCTGCCCATATCTCCTAATCCTTTCTGCCCATGCTGATCATTTGGATGGGCATGAGTGAAGATGGGGACCAGACACTTAGAATGTGGCTGGTCCTCACCTTAGTGTACTATAAATAGGAGACTGACCTTAATACAGATAAAGACGAATATGGATAAAACGTAAAGTATCCTTAATTTCAAATGGTGCTATTTTGGACTCATTGTATTATGTAACGTAAATCAGGATAGATATAGATGCATATATATATATATATATATATATATATATATATATATATATATGAATCTGGGAGCAGAGGCAAAAGGATCAGGAGGTCATTCCTAGTTACATATCAAGTTTTGAGGTCGGACTGGCCTTCATGAGACTCTGCCTCTAACTAAAAACAAAATTCATCTCTTTTTAAATGAGGGTATTAGAAAAAATATGCATATATATATATATATACATGCATACATATATATACATATACATATATATGTGTGTATATACATACACACAAATACACACATAAGAATACATTTCAATTGTGTGAATTATACTCTGAGCAATGGTTTGTCACTAAGGAAGGCACTTTTAGGGTCAACTCATATAAATACATCTTCAAAATATTCTTTCCTTTTAAAAAATGGAAGTTTCATTACCAAAGCTGAGCATGTCTCAAAGTGTTTCAGTCCATCACTTGACATCTTTGAACACATTGTCCACAATTTTGAACTAAGCATACTCCCAAATTTGTCAGTCAGGAAAAAAACTTTCTCCCTGCTCTCATCTCTTGGTGGTTGTTGGGTAGGCTTGTCCTTTCCAAGATGGGAACCCATTTCACTTAGGGGCCATGTAGTAACCCCCTATTTTCTCGCTCTTGGGGTTCCATATCTAGTCTGACAACATACTGTGGCCATCCTCTTTTCCAGAGAGTTCTCTTCTCAATGCATCTCCCAACCCACTGCCACATGGTCCTCTCTCTTAAAGCCCAACTCAGCTACCAGTGAAAGCAACAAAGCAAACCAACAAACGAAGGTCAGCAGCTGAGCAGCCGAGCCGTAAGGTCCTTAAAATCCCCCTCGAGACAAGAAAGAAAACTAGTCAACCCTGAATAACCGCACTGTGTGCGGGGAACACCAAATACTAGGAAGGAAAGACCCGACCACTTGTCTTTCCAAGCACTGCTCTGAATGTAAACAAATGTCACACCCACAGATGGAATGCCCCGATGAGAGGAAGGGGAAGCCCCTTACCTACAGGAGGAAGGAAATGGGATCTCATGCCATCTCAACCACCAACAGATACTCAAATTCTGTCTAAGGTTGGTTTCAGTTCAATCCCAAAGACACAGAGTCCTGACTTCATTTAAGGAAGCTTATGTATAACACATATGTACTTCTGCCCCTCGACTGAGATTTGGGGGATCTCAATAGACAAAATACATTTCCAGAAAATCTGCCCTTTTCCCCACCCATTGAAATGCTCAGAGGACAGAATGTAATAGTGAAAATGGCCATTTAGTAGACTGAAGCTTGAAGGCAGGTAGATAAGAAGTCAGATAAGTCATTTCTTATTCTCTTGGTTCATTTGTGCCTGTTCCATTTTGTCCCAGACAAAACCAGCTTGAAGCAAGCCTGTAAGATCTTCCTGGAGACTCTTCAAGGCCAGAGAACCTCCTTTCTGCTGGGAAAGGCATTGTGTTTTCTGAGGGTACCAACCTGAGGCCTCAGATACCAGTAAATGTGGAAACTTCCCTATGTCTGTTCAAAGAACTGTCATTGTAGAATTGTTCTCTGTTGGGCCCAGTTGATGATTAGAGACTAACATAATCATTTTAGCTTGTAAAATGACATGGACCTCAGTTTCAAATCCTTTTCTCATGACTGTGTCCTTTTTTGGCTGGGTGAATGTGCTAATTTGGAGAGTGAAGTGTAAGGTCATAGTGGGAGGCCTTTCCAACTGTAAACACCAAGTGTGGTAAATGCCAAACAGAATTGTAGGAGAGAATGACAATGAATTTTGCTGAGCCTCAGTATGACTTTCTACAAGACATACAGACACAGACACACACACACTGACACACACACACACACACACACACACACACACACACACACACACACATGCTTGCATAGTGGTGTGGAGGTGTACAGAGTCCGGTTTGGCAGGACATGCATACATGGGGTGTAGGAAGGATGTCCAAAGCTAACCTTGGTGCTTCCAGTGTATCACAGAGACATGGATTTTCCTTGCTTTCTTTTTTAGGACCAGTTGGCGGGGCAATCTTCTTTCTCCTCAGTGCTGGCTTGTGGATTACTGTCCATCTGTCACAGCAAGGAAGAAGAGGAGAGCATCTCACAAGAGCCCTGGGTGCTTGGCCCCACTCCCTGTGAACAAAATGAGATCTGTAGCTTTTGGCAGCAGGGCAAATCAGTCTGCAGCCCTGTGTCACCCTTAGTCCTTAGTGCTTCCCTTGACAAAGACAAGTCATACCCATCTACACAGATCCCTCTAGACATGGCTGCAAACCCTTCAGAATAATGTGAATGTGTGTCCCACGACACTGTATGTGCACTGACTGCATCCTACTGATGTAAGTATCTGGTAGAAGTAGACTGTACTAGAACACCCTGGGCCAGGAGATCACACATGCTTAAGGAGAAGAAATTTTGCTTCTTCACAATTCCTCTCTGTGTAGGTGTTGTGGAAAGTACCTCAAAGATGACATTACTTCATGCACAAATAACAAACATATCCCCATTTTACCCAATAGGGAACTAAGGCTCAGACAGGTTAAGAACAAAGATGAACTAAGATATGACAATTTCAAGATCTCCATGGCATTGGACAACCAATGCTATGTTTCCGAGCCTTCAGGACTGTGTGGCTCTCCAGGACAGCTGTCCTCTGTGTGGTGACTCAGAGACTCAGCTGCTTCTGCACTATTGTATCTGTCATCTCAATGTGAAGTTTATGAATTTGCCCCAGCAGGGGAAGTGAGAGACCGGAGACTCTCACAGGGGATTTTCACTGCTTCAAGCCAGGAAGTGTCACATGGTACTTGAAGGCAGGAAGATCCTGATTAAATGCTGAGAGACTCAGCCTTCTCAGAAGCACATACCCCTGAGTCCTGTGATGTCCTCTAGAGAGAAGGAAAGTAACATTCACTGCCCTTCATCAGGGTCACCATTGCACTCTCTTCTGCAGTATGAATAATTCCCCTCTGTCATGCAGACTGGCTCCCTTCATATTGCATGGTCCATCTGTTGAAGGCAAGGGTGCTGACAGTGTCCAGGACGATGTTCAGTGTCAATGTTATTGATTTAGCATCTGAAACACCTTTTCTGGGTTCTTTTTTCTGGCCCCTTCCCTTCTTCTTCTGTCCTCTCCCATCCTCCCTCTTCCCTCTTCCCTCTTCCAACCATTCCTCTCTTCTCTTTCAGACTTCCCAGGGAGGGATCTAGTTGGCTCAGTTTTAGGATTCCCGTTCTCTCTAGAGGAATCAACTCTGCATGGGAGAGAGAGGAGGAAGGACACCTTACAAGGACATGGGAACAAGGAAAGAAGGATGAACCCCAGGGCAAAAGTCATCGGAGATAGTAAGTGGCAGAATGAAGATTTGGACCTAAGTCTGGTGCCAAGGTTTTTTTTAATTTATTATGCAAATAGCCTCCTAAAATAAGACTGGATCCTATCTATAGGAGCAACAAATTCTGCAGTAAGCTATGAATCCTCAGTTAAGACTGTAAAAAATTGTTTCATTTCATTAGCTGTTAGGGAAATGCAAACCAGAACAGTGAGGTGCTGGTCACCAGAAATACAATGAAAAACCAAAATGTAGATGATGATGTGGAGAAGCAAGGACCCTGGCCTTCTAAAAATCGTCACAGAGAGCTCTTTGACAGAATTTAAGCATTTCGGTTGCAATTGCCCCTTGCCAATGACTTAGCATCCCACTACCAAAAAAAAAAGGAGTGTGTGACCATAAAGAGACTTAGAAAAGCATCCTGCCTTCACAAGTAATAGCCAAAAATCAGAGCACTCACTTATCAACAGGGTTAACAAGTTTACCCACCTGCAAAAAGAATGGTATATGTGATATCTGCAACAAAGGAGAAGAAGCTCAAAAATATGTTAGGCCCAGAAGTGAGACACATGTACAGACTCTACAGCTCTAACTTTGAAAGACCTATGCTAGGCACACTGATCTCCAGTGCTAGAATGGTGGGTGTCTGTGGGGTAAGAATTGAGTAGAAAGGAGGAAAAAGGAAAATTCTGAAATAATGGTAGTAGGTTGGTACATTGAGTGTGGTGGTTATACAGGTGACATTTGGGCCAAACATATTGACTTGTATACTTAGAGTATGTAGCTCATACTCTACAAAACCTGTACCTAGGGATGATATCTGTAGATGCCAACCAATTGCTTTCTCATCCTTGCTTAAGTGGATACTGCCAGGGATACAGTAGTCATTTGGCTTGAAGAAACCCTTAAGAACTGTTGTAGACTACACATAAATGGGCGAGCCTCCCTGTGTGGATGAGTGGCTTGTGAAGAACCCAGGTTGTATCTCATGCTATAACACTATGTCTTCTTCTGACCCCTGTTCCTAAGACAAACTCGGGACAATATCTAAGTGCCACCTTTCATAGCTAAGGAATCATTGTGACACTGAAAAAGTCACCTACTATTCCAGGCCTCTGTCAGGCAGATCTGGGAACAGAACTCAGGTTGCCAAGGACACATGACTCCCACACACAGCCATGGCCAGCGTCCAGCTGCCTCTGTCTTTTCTTTAGTTGGCATCAGTTCAGGTCAGGCCTTGTACAGCCCTAGAACAAGGCAGTTTCCTACCTTTCTGGCATCCAGTGCCACCTTCATTGAGTGAAGCCAGCTACTTTTTGGGGTGGGGCATTTTCTGCCCTGGGGATGCTTTTTTTGCCTGAAGTCTAGCAGACCTAAGTTCAGGCCTCTCAAACACTAATAACCATTCTTGGTCATTTCCCCAAGGATTTAATGTGGCAACTTATCTGAAAAGTTTAGTCAAGGACTTGACACGGAGTCTTTAAGACAGATCCATCGGCTATTGTTCTTAGTGTATTTTCTGATTATAATAAATTTTGTCCTGGTCTCCGATTGCTGCTTCTAGGCGACTATCTTGAGTCTTACATTAGATTGTCATTTCTGTGAGAAGGAAGACAGCATATATATTCTACTGATATGTTGCCCATTGTATTGAGGGTAGGCCTGGGGTTTGGGGACACTATCAATAACAGCTTAGGAAGGGATTAGAGGTGACTTACAGGGGACTTGGCTTGCTTTTCCATAAACCTATATTTATGTCATGCGCAGATGATCTGAGCCAGCCCTGTGTTGTGATGTTCTTTCCCAGAATGTCACACTGGGGACATGTTTTCTCCATGCAGATGGATGTTTGTATGTGTGGCAGCTTCACGTTACACTTTTATTTCCATTCCAAAGCATTTGTTTCTTTTCAGTAGTTCCAGAATCAACAAAGGCTGTTGGGGTATTTGTCACTCTCTCCCTTTCTCAAAGAGGACAAAGGATTGAGGCATTATTTTGGAGATTAAAAGGATTCTGCTTACCCCTCCTCACAAGCTCAGCTCCAGGGTAATTGTTACTGTGGGAGAGATGGCCATCGCTCCTGAAAGGGACACAGAATCAGGTGACAGGTTGATGGAGGCCAGCTGGATCTTTGCAAGGAGTGTCCTCCGGTGATCCCGGCTGTTTTTGTTGAGGAAACAGGAGTGTACTCCTGGCTGAGAACATCAGAAGGTGACAAGAGTCATGCAGGGTTATGGAATGATGTTAGCAGGTGTCCCAGAGACAGTCTTCTCTCTCTCTCTCTCTCTCTCTCTCTCTCTCTCTCTCTGCTGGTCTGCTGGAGGCTTTCCTGGATCCGGTTGCTCAAAGCCTAGGTGAAGGACCCCTTTTAGCTGAGGCTGGGGGAACCATGGCCTGCTGAGGCTATAGCAATGCCACTGGTCAACCTCTTAACACCTAAGACCAGCTGGCAACTCCTTGTGGATAGGTGCTAATAGCCACTTATGCATGCATGCATGCATACATGTGCATAACTGCACTCAATAATGTCTGCACGTGTAGGTCACAGGCCAATATCTGGCATCTTTCTCTATTACTCTCTAATTTTTGAGACAAGGTCTCTCACTGAACCCGGAGTTCACTGATTGGCTAGACTAGCTAGCCAGTGAGCCCCCAGGAGCCTCATCCCTGGGCCTTCCTCTACCCGAGCCCGGGGGTTATGGAAGTACACCACAATGCCCAGCTTTTTACATGGCTGCTCACGTCTGAAATCAGGTCCTCGGGCTTCTTGTGCCACCTCTGAGCCGTCTCTCCATGCTTCAGAAACCACTTTACAGCCTTCTGTAGGATAGGTGGGACAAGATCTTTTTGGTGTTAACTAAGTCTGCTTCTTTTCTATGGCCTCTAGTATGTCAGAGGCCTGTGGGAGATGCAAGAGCTCAGGACCAAGAGTTCCAGCATGCAAACAGAACCCCTGAGAATCCCCTGAACCCATTTCTATTGTCCCCTCATTGCCACATTTTCAAAGATGAGACAGCTCGCTAGGACTCTTCAGAATTTTACCTGTGGCTTTCCCCTGAGCTTCTTGTAATAGCTGCAAAGCCAAATGAAAATGCAAAGGGTGCAAAATATATATATAGAGAGTTTTGAAATGTTCTCTTTGTTTATTTTGGTAACATTCACTCCAGGGATTAAAAAAATAAAAATCAATTCCTTGCTAAGTCAAGATATTCCTCTTTCTTCCAGGTTTCATTTTTAACCTCGGGAGGTACGCAGTTTTAAAACGTGTTCCTAGGGCAGGGTTATGTTCCTCTGGATACTGTCACATTATCCCCAGACCTCTGCTGAGAGGTTCTTCTTAGCCTACTGCCTGTCTCCTTGCTCTTTTGGTCCACTAATATGTTTCCTAGGTTTCCAAAGGGATGCAAGGCAGAGAAAAGATACAGATAGAGATAGAGAAAGAGCTTCTTGGAGGCTGTTTCTCTGCAACAGGTAGGGTAGAATCAGAGGAGTCACTGGCAGGCCCAGGGACCCTCTCCAGAGCCCATCTCCCCCCTACACACCCTAGTTTGTACCATTTCTTCTCCTTTCTGGCTTCCTGGTGAAACTCAAGACTCCTTTCCCTTCCTTCCTCCCCACCTCTGCCTTCCCCCCATCCCTCTAGTCCAAGAAAGCTTCAGTTACAGAGTGTAGATGACCTGGATCTTTCTCCTACAGTGTTTGCTGTCCCCAGCGTCATGTTCCTTCTCCAAACAGTGCCTCGTGTGTTGCTGTACAGGGTAAGCTGCTCAGACACAAGGATGTCCACGGGAAGTGATCTGCAACCACAGAGCGCTCACAGTTATGCTTTACAAGGTATTGTGAGACTGCTCGCCTCTCCTTATTCCCTGCTATAGCTGCCCGTGGGACACAGACACATGGGCTCAGATGGTTTTACAACCCCTGCGTAGGGTCACGTACACAGGTAAGGTGATGTGACTGTCCCCATCACATGTCCAGAAACAGGTTGTTGTTCTGTTTCGACTCAAGGCATCAAAGTCAGAGCGTGTATAACCAGGACAAGGAGAACAAAAGGCAGCTGCAGCTTTAGCCCTCCCCACCCCCATCTGTGCTTCCCCATTCAATGAGCAATGGAAAACTCTCAGCAAACTGAGATGGGGAGGAAGGGGATAAAAAGCAGCCCCTGAGAAAGTGTGTGGGATAAATCAGG
>LR749764.1:1739747-1776182 GCA_902729485.2 Mus minutoides
CCCCCCCCCCCCCCGCCAGATTTAACTGAATTCTGTGCAGACCAAATTCATTCTTTTTCTAAATGGGAACTCAGTGACTGTAACCCCAAATTCAGCAGCATTTTTGGTATGTTGAGCAATTTAATCTGAAAGGCCCTATGTTTAACTCAGAATTTAGGTGCCCGGTCTTCCGTTGTCTCCTCCCGTCTGTAGCAGAAAGAGATTTTCTACAAAGGCCCCATGTCCTCCGGAGGATCCCATCTGCCCACAGAGAAGCAGAGTGCCCACCTCAGGCTGCACACGCAGCTCCATTAACCAGAGAAAACGCAGCTCACAGCCCAGGAAGATAGGCTAAGACTGGGGAACACACCTGGGTGGACTTTTCGTCACAAGCCATTGTTTGGTCTATAGAGAATCTTTCCCAAACCACTGTCTCATATCCAGGCCAAATAGACTGTCACAGGCCACAAAATACTCCCTAAGACACACCACCAAGTTTCCCTGAAAGCCATTTACTATTTTTCTATAAACTTTCTGCATTCCCCGACTCCGCCCATCTCCTATCCAAAAGGAGTCCTTCAGTTTCCAAATCACGGTTAGCGCTTCCCTGCCTGTAATAAATGCTCGAACCTTTCCGCGGCTTCCTTCTTGTCGGTTGAGACTAGCAATTCTTCAAAGGGTGGAGGGGAGTTTCCCTTTGGTTCTACAACCTCATACATGAGACTCTACGGGCTCTATGTGAGTGTTTCTACTTCCAAGGAGCTGGGTTGCAGAAACAGGCAGCTGGCTACAAGCCCTAACAATTGGATGTATCCATGTGTCAGTGAGATTAATCTAACTTAAGTGACTTCCTCCTGCCGGCCTTGGCTCCATCCTGTGACTGCAATTCAGAGTTAGAGCTGACTCGGGATCCCTGGAAATTGGGCTAATTATCCCCATAGTAGGAGTTTGGTAAAAACTGAATACAAGAGGCTAAACCGGGAGGGAGGCCAGCGCTTCACATTTTCCTTTCAACCAAATAAAACAGCAAGATTAAGGGCTGTCCCCGGCATTTGTGAGATTATGATAAATATCAGTGTTAATAACAATAGTGACAGTAATAATTACCCACGGCTTGATTTGGATGCAGGTCAAGAAACCATCCGGATCAAATTACACGTAAGAAAAATATGTGTGTTCGGGGTTGGGAATGCTCTCAAAAGAGGAAGAAAAATGGTCACCGGGAAGCAATTTACCTTCTAGTGGGAAACAACTGCGCCTTCGAATTCCAAATGGATCACGAGAGATAAAAAGAAAGGCTCTCCTGGCTGGATAGCACGTACAGGAAGGAGGCCTCAGCTTTCTGATGTGGTGTGTCTAAGGTAGGAAGGACTCGTGGCAGACAGCAGTCATCTTTGTCTTGGCCGCCCCACAGCAGGTACACTTTCGGTTGAGTTTGCTTGTTTAGCCAGAATTGACCAGTAGAGATCTTTTTGTGTCGGTTTCTGGTCGACATTTGGTAGATGAGATGAGGGAGAGTGTGTCATAATGGGGCTCATAGATGCTACTCTTGCTAAAAATCATGGCGTCTACGCTGCAGACCCTTCGCATGGACCCAACTAAGAGCGATTAAATTCTGACACAGCTCTTTACATCCGTGTCTGTCTCCTTCCGCTCTGGCTCAGACTCCAGCAAGACTCTGCGTAGGCATGTTAATCTCCTTAGGAATCATCTACTTAACCTTTATCTTTCCCCTTCAAGGCTGAAGCACCAAGATAAGCCTTTGTCCTCTTCCGGATTCCCGGAAGCGAGAAGCATTGCAGGTTAGAGCCACCTTGGGCCTCAGGCTCCTCCGACTCCCCCGTGGCTAGGCTGCTGTCTGGAGCATAAATACTCATCTCTGGAGAACCAGCATGTCCCTGTGTCCCTTCAAGCCACAAGGACTTCTGGGGATCACCTTACAGAACTTGTGCTGAGACAATGATTAACCCCTTCTTGACCACCACTTGCCTTTTGCCCCAATTCGTCCTCTGTTTAACCTAAAAACTCAGGTCTATACCCTGAAGGCAAAGTTGGGGGAGATGGGAGCACGAGACGCCTTTATTCGTTTCTTTCTTGATGACCGGTTAAATTTCTTCTTAGCTTTTCCTCCGTTATTCCCCTCTCTAACTGGCACTGGGTCTGGTGGCTGAGCCTAGCCTCTTGTGGCTGGTAAGACTCTGCACTGGAGGCATCCCCACAACAGATTCCTTTGGCAGACTAGCAGGGAGCCAGTGGCCTTGGCTGCAGCCTCTCCTTGCTCTGCTGCCACACGCAGTCTCTTGTCATCTTGCAGCAAGGCATAGGCATCTCCTGGCATTACCAGGCTACTCGCAAGTGATTTTTTTTTTCCTTCCCCAAATTTGAACCTGGAGAGTGTTTACTTCCCTGTCTCACCCCAGGGCCCTGCTGATTTTTCCCATTACTGTAAATTGCTGCTCTCAGTGTTTTGCATTTGTTATTAAGATGTAATCAGGGTTGCCTAACTGATTAACAGCCTCCCCCTCAGCCCCGCCACCCCTCACACCTGACTGGGAGGGAAGGCAAGGAAGACAGCCTAGGTGGTTGTCAGGGGCCCCGGTGGGTTCTTGAGGGCAGCCTGACAGCTGAGAATGTCAGGAAGCCACGGGGCTTCTCCAGGGATCCCTATCGGATCCCTATCGGATCCCTATCGGATCCCTATCGCAGGGAGCAGAAACCTTGCATCTCTCAAGTTCCTGGGAACCGAGGTGAGTGGGTTTCCTAGGTCCTGTGATGGTATAATGGCGGTGATGCCTGTGCCGACCTGCCCAAAAGAAACAGAGACCAGACTGAGCCAAGCCTCCTGATGATCAAGTACAGAGCATCTCTTAAGGCAGACAGGTAAGATGCGGAGCTGAATAAGGAAGGGGAGACGTGGCAGGTAGCGGCCTGTGCTAGATCACAAGTCAATCAGCTTGGTGGGAAGCAGCTGCCAGTCCTGGTCACCGCCACTGGAGAACCCTTCTCCCTTGCCTGCTCTGTCTAATCTGGCCAGGTCCTGTCTGCTTCTGCCCATGCTTTCAGCCATTAAAGTGATCAAGAAGTTTTGTGGGAACACAAAGAACCAACTCCTGACTACACCTCAATTTCTTAAGGACATCCAAGCCCCTGTGACCCCTTTCTTTGACCTCCTTGGGGTTTTTTGCTTGTTTGTTTGTTTGTTTGTTTGTATTTGCAATGGTGGGATTAAACCCAAGACCTTGTTGAATGCAAAGTAATTTAAGCATCACAGTCAGGGACACAGAAAGCAAACCAAGACATGACTCTACTCGTCAAAGGGGACTTGACCCATCAGCAGCAGCTGTCCCAGCTGGCAAGGGTCGGGAGGTGATGATTGCCTGGGAGAGCAGGGAACTTCCAGGCCTCTCCACAGACACGCTTTTAAAACCCAAGTCAGTTCTACAGCCACGGCATGGCTTGCAGTGTGTGGTGTTGTTTGGGGCCACCCGGGTTTTCTTAAGTCTCCTGTCAGTGCTTCAAGAAGGAAGCAGGGAACTAGGGTACTGACATCAGATTCGGAGAGCACAGAGAGTCCTCTTTCCCTTTTGTTTGGTGAAGCTGATGAGAAGGCTATGATTTCCTTTTTTTAATATAATAAATTTTGACACCATTTGAAACAGTGGTTCTCAACCTGTGGGTCTTGCTCCCCGTGGGGGCTGCATATCCGACAGTTACATCATGATTCATAACAATAGCAAACTCACAGTTATGAAATAGCCACAAAATAATTTTATGGTTGGGGGGAGGGTGGTGGTCACCACAACATGAGGAACTATATTAAAATGTCTCAGCACCAGGAAGGTTGAGAATCACTGTTTTAAAGGATCAGATGATATCTGATTATGGCTAATACTATGATTATATGAGATAATATCTACCTGGGGATTAGGGCTGACTTATCCTCACGGAGAGATATAAAAGTGTGTGTTTACATTTAGTAATTCCAGCATCGACGAGGGAGGGGCTCATAAGACTCCCCCAAGAGCTGAGTAACTATGAGGGATTGATGGGGTGCAGGGGGAGAGGAGAGCCGTTTTTCTTTGGGAGTCTGGCTGCTGGTGAAAGGATCATGTGCAAAATACTGGACTCAGTGTGTTATAACAGCAGCGACGGAGAGGCTATAAAGGTGGGACGGGGCATAATATGAGCATGATACACCGTATAAATCAATGTGTGCGATTGTCAAGGAGTAAGTTAGAAATATAGTTAAAGGTTAAGAGAATTAGAGTGTGTGTATATCACACGGAGGTGCATATCCACAAATGCAGACGTCTCGGGGGAGAGAATGCAAAGGAAGGATGTGACCGTTCACATGGGGATGCTGGGGAGGCAATGCTCAGTGATACTCTGAGGTAATAGAGGAGGGGACAGGGTAGAGGGGACAACAGGCTTCCAGCAGCGGAAAATCCACAGCACCAGCAGAGGGGCTTAGAAGGAGAATACAGTGTGTGTGTGTGTGTGTGTGTGTGTGTGTGTGTGAGAGAGAGAGAGAGAGAGAGAGAGAGAGAGAGAGAGAGAAAGAGAGAGAGAGCATCAGCAATTTAAAAAAAGATTTAATTTTAACTGTGTGCTTGTGAGCATATCCACTTGTGTATGGCCCAAGGAGTCCAGTTGACTGAGAACATATACTGTGACATATACTCACACAGACCTCTGAAGCTGGAACTGGAGATGTTTGTGAGCTGCCTGAGGAGGATTCTGGCAATGGAAATCAGGTTTCCTGGAAGAGCGATATTAACTCTTAACTACTGGGCTATCTCTCCATCCCTGTATTAGGAATCAGATGTGTTATTATAGATCTTATTGTGTCTGAAATGAGATGATATCACAACTTCATGCCAAGACTTAATAATTTATAAAAATAGTTCACAGAAAGGGGAGACACACCAGTAGGAATTCTGTAAGCATTCAACATTTTATTAAACTTGACCTTTTTTTTCTAATCTAAGAAAACCTCCAGGTGACTCAAGCCCAGATGATTCCATTAGTGAATGTTTTCCAGAGCTTAATAAACACATTACATGAACATATGCAATTGTTTCAAAGAGTAAGAAATCAAAAGATATTTTAAAGAATTTTATTAGGTTTATTATAATCCTAAGGGCACTGAAGTAAGGGCATTGTAAGACATAGTCTACAGGGAGATAATTTTAAATATATATATATATATTTATTAATATGCATATATTTCTTTTTTTGAAGTGTTAGCGAATTAATTCCAAAATAAAATGCATTTGATCTGTGATAAAGTTATCACAGCAGCACATTGGTTAAAGGATGGCCTTTTCCCTAATGATCTGAGTCAAGTATCAACACAGGAAGTAATAGCTTTGTTCCCATCTTATATCTAAAATCAGATTCAGGGAAATTATAAATGTATTTCTGACAGTTAATCTTGGCTGTCAAGTTGACTGAGAACACCCCTGGGCGTGTCCGTGAGAACATTTCCAGAGTGGCTTAACTGGAGAGGAACGCCCGACCCACTCTGAACGTGGGCTACACTATCCCAAGTGTGGGACACACCATCCCATGGCTTGGAGGCCCAGGACCAAATTGTGCAAAATGGAAAAGGGAGAGAAATTGAGGCAGGCACCAGCATCCACCTCTTTTTCCTTCTTGATCGTGGTTATGGCGTGGCTCCTGCCTCGTGATCCCACTGCCAAGCCTTCACCAAGATGGGCTGCACCCTAGCACCATGACCAAAAGTAAATACTTCCTCCTCTAAGTTGTCTCTTCTCAGGTATTAGTCCTTAGCAACGAGGAAAGTCACCTACGAAGTGTGGAAGATACTAATTTCAAGTTCTACCTAGATGGAAAATAGGAATTCTCTTTATAATGTTAAGATGGGCAACTGTCTCTTAAACGGGACACATATAAAGTAATAAGCACAAAAGAAGTCAAATGTTTGACTACATTATAAAAAAAAAGAATATAGACTCATAGAAAGAATGATTAAGTGGAGCAAACACAGAGCACAGGGTGGCATGCTGAACCATTCATCTACAGGACACAGACCTGATATCCAAAGGAGACGAGACATTAGCCAACATGGAAAAGTCAAGAACATGTAAGAAACAAGCATGGGAAAAAGAAGCTATGTAAATGGCAAGATGTATCTGTGACTGTGCCACGAGCCTTCTGGAAAGTATAGATATAAAGTGAATGGTAGAACTCCTACTGTGATGGCTGAAATCAACAAGGCCGTCAGTGCTAAGTGTTGGTGGCTGTGTGCTACCATGGGAGATACCACATCCCACATGTTGGCATTTAGTCTAGGCTATGCCTCACAGTTACCTAGCAACAGGCAGGTGTGCCTGACTCACTATAAAAGGGGCTACTTGCCCTCTCCTCTCTCTTGCCCTCTTGGTCTCTCTGTCCTCTTCCCCTTCTCCCCTCTCTCACTCTCGCATTCCTCTCCCCCACTCTCTCCATGTGCTCATGGCCAGCATCTATTTCTTTCCTCCTCCTCTTCTTCTCTCTCTCTCTCTCTCTCTCTCTCTCTCTCTCTCTCTCTCTCTCTCTCTCTCTGCCTTTCTCTCATCTACCCTCCCCATGCCCTGAATAAACTCTATTCTATCCTGTGGCTGGTACCTCAGAGGGGGAAGGGATACCTCAGCATGGGCCAGCAGAGGCACCCCCTTCTTCCACACCATACCATGCCTCTACCAAACATATCTCTTCCTCCTCTCTATCTTTTTTATAAAACGCAACACCACATATGGAGTGTCACACACTGTAAATTAGCACAGCACCTGAAATTACCACCCGGTAGAAAACATCGGGGTACCATACACCTGAGAGTCAGAGATTCACTACTGACCTGGCTGAGCAAGCTCCCTCTTTCCCTGTCCTCCATCTCTGCTCTTGGGGATACCCAGTGTTTTTATGGGCCCAGGGAAGCAGCGCCTCCCCCCCCCCCCCCCCCCCCCCCCCCCCCCCCNGAGAACCAAGATGCTCCGATCGAATGGCAATACTTTTGGTTGAACCTGACTGACTATGGTTAGAGCAGTGGTTCTCAGCCTTCCCATCCCTTCAGTGCAGTTCCTCATGGTGTGGCGACCCTCAACCATAAACTTAATTTCATTGCTACCTTTATGAACCATAATGTAAATATCTGATATACAGGATGGTCTTTGGTGACCCCTGTGAAAAGGTCATTTGGTCCCCAAAGGAGTCATGACCCACAGGTTAAGGGTTACTGGTTTAGAGTTTCTTTCCAGGCATAAGAAGGGCAGTTGTCCAAGGAGATCTTTTTTATGATGCCCTTCCTGTTTTGGCTGTTCTGGAAGGCCAAGGTGCCATGTTTAATCCCATCAGTGCCAAGCCTATGACGCTCTTTTCTTGGACTTTTAAAGTTGCAGCCTCTCCCGGGGGGGGGGGGGGGGAACACCAGTGACATGGCATTTCTGGCTGACGTGACACGTGCTTTGCAGCCGACGTGGTAACGTATGCGTGGTGTGCATGTCTGTATCTGTCTTCAGAGCTATGCCCAGGCACACGAGTGTATGCACGTGTGAAGCTCGGGAGTTGACCCTGAGTGTATTCCTAGATTGCTCTCCATTTTCTTTACTGGGGCAGGGCTTCTTATTAAATCCAGAGCTTGCTGGCCGCATAGTCAGCTCGCCTAATATATACCCTGTCTTTGGAATGCTTGGATTACAGGTGGCTGCCATACCTGCTAGGTTTTTATGTGGATCCTAGAGAGCCAAGCCCCAGTTCTTATGCTTGCATGGTGAATGCCTTATCCACTGAGCCATCCCTGCCCTGCCAACAAGGTGCCAAAGTGTTTTGCTCCCACCTTTACTCTTATAAAACCTTTAGCATTTTGACTGCTCCATTTTCCTTCTGGCTCTCTCTATAAAAGAGACTTTGGGAGATGATGCCCCTAATCTGGCAGAGACTTGGCATGACAGAGGGTGGGGATACTGGGGGGGGGGGCATCCTCTCAGAGGAGTAGGGGAGGGGGAATGGAGGTAGAGACTCTGTGAAGGAGGGACTTAGAGGAGGAACAATGGTCGAGATATAGGAAAACAAAACCAAAAACCAACCAACCAACCAACCAACCAACCAACCAGACAAACAAAAAATGAATTAGTACTAAAACATTATGAAATGTCCAATATCTACTTCTATCCTGGCTTGTTGTTTTTTGTTTGTTTGTTTTGTTTAACAACTTGACGTAAACTAGAATTATCTGGAAAGAGGAACTTCAGCTAACCAAATGCCTCCATCAGGTGATCTGTAGGCAAGACTGCAGGGCTTTTTCTCGATTAATGATTGATGTTGGAGACCCCGGTTCACCGGGGTCAGTACCAAGCCTGGGCACGTGGTCCTGGGTGGTACAAAGCAGTGCAGAATGAGTAGGTCCAGTAAGCAGGGTGTCCCCAGAAGTTCTGCTTCAGGCCCTGCTTCTATGTTCCTGCCTTGAGTTCCTGTCCTGAATTCCCTTCATGATGGGATACTGATGACCAAGCATGCCCCAAGAGCTCCTTTCCATATCCGTGTTTGATGTTAGGGCTCTGTCATGAATTACAAAGAGAAGATTAATAGTTCCGGGCTGCCTCTGGCACCTGCTATTCAGACACCTGCTATATATCGCCCCAGGGAGGAACACTTAGGGCTACAAGAAACAAATCCCAACCATTACAAGCCTAATCAGTAGGTTTTTACCTTTTTTTTTTTTTTCATAAAAATATGGACATAGGTAGAGGCCGGTGTTGGTTGAACTGCCCAGTTGAATTCCAATGGAGCCAGGGTTTTTCTCTGTGTTCGCTATGACCTCCACTTCTTCACATTTACCATCTCATGTTTGCAAAAATGGCTACAGCAGCCCACAGCACCATAGCCACACACTGCGCATGTGAACCAGGGCTGGAGGCCGCAAGGCTCATACTTGACCCTTAGCTGTCTCTTTCATACTGAAGGAGGGGCTTCCGTCCCCAGCCTCTCTCTGCCTTTGGCCATCCTTCTGGTCGCTCCTTGGCTGAAGCCAATCCAGAGCAATGACCTGTGACAAGGCACACCGAGAGTGGGTACCTCTCTACTCGAATGGCCCTTCGTAGCCAACTCACAGTGCCAAATGACATTTTAAATTTCAGGTGCCAGCAAAGATGTCGTATGATGCATCTGCAGCCCTAAATTATCAAGAGCTGGGTTCACCTGCTCAGCTTACTTTTCTTTGGGAACCTGTGTGTACTTGACGAATCTTCCTCAGGCAGCCTCGGAAATCATTTGCTCGGATTTTCCATGTTTGCCGTCAAAAATGAGCTTTTCCTTCAGTAAATATAACGATTTCCTAATAAAAGTGCCAAATTATTTCATCGAGAGTCTTCCTTCTGCTCTTTATCTGAACACCAGAATCCATCCTTCCCTGTGTCGTTCTGGAAAGTCTGCTAGCTAGAGAACAAGGAGTCAGTCTCTGCTCAGTCAAGTATCCGATCAACACAGACCTTGTGTACAAGCTGCTGACTCCAAAAATTAGAATCATATAGAACATGCTCATAGCTCTTGTACAGTGTCCGGTCACTTTTCCTAAATCTCCTAATACTGGCTCCCCAAGATGACCTGTTGCATGTGGTAGGATGTTAGGTATGTATGTATGTGTGTATATATATATATATATATATATATATATATATATTTGAGACTCATTTTTCTCCTTTAGCTCCAAGGATTTCCCCCTGTGCTTGCATTCTTCATATTGGCAAAACACAAATCTATCAAAAAAAATGGCTGAATGTTTATGCTCGCATTGGATCTAATGATAGTGAACACTTAGTCACCTAAGCAATATCTCCTGTGAACAACAGATATGCATTGGAAGTATGCTGTTCTGTGGATGGTGTTTTCTTGTCTCTGTTTGTTGAGTTTCCATTCTCCCTTGCAAGGCTTTTGCAGCAAGCATAGTGTATCAGGGGTTGATTCTAGGTTGTACTTCCTGACATGGCACCAAGGGACTAATGGACAAGTTGTATTTGGTTCTGTGCTTCTTGTATTTCTCACACATTGGGAATATACAAAATGTGTTGAAGATTGCTGCCGTACTGTGACGATTTCAGTCAAAAATTTCTAACACTCGGCGGCTTCAACTTCCAAGATGTCAAAGGAATTGGGGGAGAGAGAGAAGCTGAAGGCCTATGGAAAAGCCAGGCAGGGGAGGGAGGCTTAGAACATCCCAGGTCTGCTAAGAGAAAGGGTGAGGGGTCCAGCTTCCCCTCAAATCCTCAAGGATGCTTTTATAGATAGATCTCCACATGTATCACCTTCTACTCTGTATAGACTGCTAGGTGAATGTTCCTGGTATTCCATCTCAGAGCTTTGAAACCCACCTATGTTGGGTCAGGATAGTCAAGTGTGCTGTAAAGCAATCAGGTAAGACCAGCCAGAGCTGAGCATAGCCAGTCAATCCCAGCCTCACCAGTCTAGTCTATCCCTGCTCAAAGAGGCTACACTGCTTTCAGATATCAGAAGTATGACTGACTTCAAGATGCAAACTCCAGTGATACCTGGTCACTCTGAGGGTCCCCAAGTGCTATCTTTGTGCTTCTGCTTCCAGATGTCTTGGCATCCAGGATGCTTTGGGGCTTCAATGGAATCTATAAGGCCTACGTGAAACCTTTGCCTCTTTTGGTAGGTGTGGGTCTAGGAAAGCCATACTCTGGGATGAGAGCCAGAGTATCCCACACCTGCATGCTGGAGCTGATATAAAAGCTCAGCTGTCATTAAAGGGTAGGGCGCATGGTGCCACGGGGGACTCATAGCCATGGCTCCAGACATGGAGGAGTGGGATGCGGAGCCCCTAGAAGGTAGGATGAGGGTAGAGGTGAAGAAGGATTGATGTCCCCAGAAGAGGTGCATGTGTAGGCCTGTGTTGAGCTGATTGGAAGTGCCCTTCCCGAGTGAGTCTAGAGAACCAGGGAAGCACGCTGCAGAGGCCTGGTTGGCGACTTTGTGATGTCATCATGCTTAGATTCCTGTGATTGCAGACACTGGGGTGGGCTTCAGGTGTGAGCAGCCATTTGGGAGGTGTGACTCCAGCACAGCTAAGGAGGAGGAGATGGGAAGGGAGGGGAGGCTCTTGGGGATATTATTTTTCTTGCGGCTGTGACCAAATACTTCATAAGAAGCAACTGAAAAAATTCTAGGGTGATGAGATCATCACACTTGCTCTATCACAGTCTTTCTCTCTCCACAGAAAGCATCTCCTCTCACCTCCGTTCTGTCCTCTGACATAAGCCATCTTTGTGTCCCTCCTTAACCACTGTCAGAGCCTCCTGTTCCACGCTGCCTCCCTCGCATCTGCCTCACAAGGCAGCCAGGCTTACCGTGAGAAAACGCCAAAGCAAACACGCTAGCGCAGAACCCTTCTGTGCCTTTATTGGCCACAGAGGATGCTCGGTTGGCTACTCCAGCCATTTTTCTAGCTTCTTCTTCTCCATCCTTATTCACTCACGCCTGCCGTGACTCCTGCTCAACATACCCCAGGGTACCTCAGGGCGCCTCCTGTCTCTTGAATGTTCTTTCCAGTTAGCACTATACCTGCATCCCTCAAGCTCCTCCCAGATTTTTTTTTTTCCAGTTTCATTTAGTTTTCAGAGTTTCTCAAATACTTGTGTTGAGGGCTTGGAAGATGGCTCAGCTGGTGAAATACTTGTCTTGCACACATGAGGACCCACTTTGATCCCCAGAGCCCTTAGAAAGAAAGAAAGAAAGAAAGAAAGAAAGAAAGAAAGAAAGAAAGAAAGAAAGAAAGAAAGAAAAGTCATGTGTGATGACCTATAACTGGCTAGGAAGTAGAACAGGTGGATAGGCACCTCTGGCCAGCTGGCCACCCAACCTTTGACTTGGTAAGTTCCAGGACAATGAGTGATCCTGTCTCAAAATAAATAAATAAATAAATAAATAACAAAAACCAACCAACCAAGAACAACATCCGAGACTGTCCTCTGGCTTCCATACTCATGGTCCCACATGCATACAAATAGGCATGCACACAAAAGAAATTAATAAAAATAAAACACTTGAATCAGTCACCAATACTTAAGAAGCTGGTGACTTTATCTAACATCCAAGATAATGGGCATCATTTTAAAAGTAGGGAAAGGTTAGCGTTCCTCCCTGTCTGTTCTCAGGGACAGCCACTTGCCATTGGGTCCCTTCAATGTCCCTGCGTGCTTCCTTGAGCTCTGGTTAAGTCTGGGTCTACAGGATGAGTGGGAGGGGAAGAAGGCGAGGTGGTACCAGCTTTACTTGATGTCAACATATCAAGAAGAGGAAAGGATCCCTTGGCCTTTAGCTGCCCAGGTTCCCATTGGCAACAGCATGCAGCCTCCTGCCTCCTCTGATCTCCCAGCCGAGGAGCCCTCTGCCACCTTCCTGCTCCCTAGCAACCACAGCCCAGAAGGCAAGGAAGTGTGTCTGTTAGCAAAGTGCATCTAATCCCTCACACATCTTAGAAACTGTACAATGTCCTAAAGCTCCGATTTTGTCACCTCTCGGACCCATGGTGCCACTGGGCTAAAACATAGCTAAAACACATCTTAGACTTGTCAGTCCAAAGCCCAGTGAACAGAATAGTCCAATCTTAGATAAGACTGGACAGTTCGTGTCAGCTTCCAGCATCTGAGGAGACCTTGTAATCAAGCGACAGGGAGACTATTACAGAGGGCTCCCTGACTTGGTGATGGTTCACTTAACTGCTCTCCTGCTTCATAATGGTGAGCCTGTATTGGCAATATTGAACTTGTATCTCCTCCTGGGCTACTAATGTGTCGTCTGATGCTCCTCTCTGGTGATGTCAGGCAGGTGCCTGGAGTTGTAGCTTCCAGTTAGCTTCTCATTACAATGGGCAAACAGCCTACCCTCTGCAGTGTGTTCTGACACTGGATACGCTAGATGTATTTTTGACTTGTCATAGTTCAGTTTACAATGGGGTCCTCATGGCCATATAACCCTTAGTCAGGCAGCCTCTGTGGATACCCCTCACCCTGTACTTGTATTCTATTCTGAGCTTCCCCCAAGCCTGGGTTCACTATATACAGCTTTGCCTTTGGGCAACTGTAGTCAACAACCTCTACGGATTGATTTAGAAACAACAAAAGACCCACCAATCACTCATTGTAGTTATTAAGTATTTATTTCGCCTTAGATGCTTGCAGAACTGGAAAGAGGGAGAAACTGGAAACAGGTCAGAGCTGTAACATTAAAGAACTCCTTGAGTTTCTTTAATATTTGTGTATCACACCTCCCTCCCTCCCACCCCCCAATCAGTCTCACCGAACAGTTCTGATTTAAAGTCCAGACCTTGAGATGTGCAGACTTCAAATTAGAAGCGTGGATTTATGTCATTGATTTCTTTTGTCGGGCTATTCAGTGTATGCGCCAGAAATATGATTAATTAGGCTTGTGAGCATAACAGCACACCCCCAATTGAGAGAATTAAAGATGCTGTGTTTTGCAACTTTAAATGGTTGGTGGGCGGCTCAGCATAGTACTTTTCCTACTGCAGAAGTTGGACACACGTGTTTGACCCGTTCAAGGCACAGAAATCTCAGGTAGGCAGTTGGCAGCTTTGATAAGCACACCTGGGCAGCCATGTTGTCAGTTGCTTATTGACATGAGTCTTCCTTGCGCCCGAAGCTCATAAGTGCACAGGGCTTCCTGTAGTTTTGCTTCTTCTGTGAGTGGTTTATGTTTCTTGAGCACCCTGAGGAGGGTGGTGACACAGTGACCCTGTTGAACTGTCTGAATCAGCAAAAATGATACCTCTTTAAGCCACATCTAACACGTGTGTTCGGAATTACATATACATGGTCCATGACAACTGGTTGACTTCCAGAGCTCCTGGGAAGCCTGAGATCAGAGTGTCCATCATGACTGAGTGGTGGTGAGAGCCCTCTCCCTTTGTCCTTATACAACCTTTCCTTAGTGTATAGAGGCTCAAAGTCAGGACGAGGTCTGGAGTCTTACTCTTTTGTTTTTATAGGGCATGAATCCTATCAGGAAGTTCCTACCCATGACTTGATTTAATTTCAATGATCACATAGGGCTTCCATCTATGAGTAGGAAGGTACATTCAGTCTACTGCACAGAAACTGGGGGGGGGGAGGTGGGAAAGATAAATGAGAATAAAGAACCTCTCTTGGGCTCATGCTTCACATAGAGAGATATCCAGCCATACATATAGCAATACAACAGAAACAACTACAGGCAAATGCCCAGAGAATTGAGGAGAGAATGAAGCTCTTGTGTGTATCTGTTTACACACTTTTTCCTCACACACATGCACACATTTGCACAGGTAGAGACTTAATTACTCTTGACTTTATTTTTTTGAGGCTGCCTCTCTCACTGAGCCTGGAGCTTATCAGTTGGCTTTTACCAGTGAGATCCTGGGATCCACCTTACTCCATCCACCCAGTGCTACCATTACAGATATACTTAGCTTTTACGTATGTGCTAGGGTCCAAACTCACTTCCTCACGGTCAAGTGACAAGTACTTTATTGACTGATCCTTTTTCTCAGTCCCAAGAACGAGGCTTTTACGAGCCGTAAGCCAGGATCCTAGAGAAGTTATCCCATTCAGGAAATGGCACGCAGCCAAGCAACGGTGGTGCCCGCTGACTTGTCAGCCATGTTTGCTGTTGCCACCGGACAGTTGTTCTTCCCTCTGTGGACACCATAGCTGGCCTCACCCACTCTTGCAGTAGTTCTGCAGAGTAAACACAGATGCTACAACATGCCCTTTTGCTTTCATCTGAAAGAGAGCTCAAACAAGTCCCCTAATGACAATAGAGGGAAGCACACTGAGATTCCTGACCTGGTGTGACAGCCATGTCTATTCCACCCCCTTGTATCCCTGCCAGTATTTGCGGCATGTACCCCTGCTGCCTAGAAGACACCATGGAACAGCTAGCTATAGGAAGGCTGAGAAGGAAAGACATGCTGCCAAAGGGGGACCTTAGAGGTGTGAGGAGAAGTGGTCCTTCCTCCTCTACCTGGGAAGCCTCTGCTCTGCAGCATAGACAGCCCTGCAGCATAGACAGCCCTGCAGCATAGCCAGCCCTGCAGCATAGACAGCCCTGCAGCATAGACAGCCCTGCAGCATAGACAGCCCTGCAGCATAGACAGCCCTGCAGCATAGACAGCCCTGCAGCATAGACAGCCCTGGGGGAATCTGACCCTGCTGCGATCCCGTCCATTTCTAGAAAGGCATCCTGCACGCAGCCTCGAGAGACGATAGACGTACTTCCCCATCCCCAAAGCGCTGCCCTGCTGGAAACTGCAGCTGAGGAGGGAGGACAGAGTCAGTCAGCCAGAGATCTCTTCTTTTCCTATCTCGACCCCTCTCCCGCAGGCACACTCCCCTGACCTGCCCCTCATCCAACCCTTTCCTCTCCCGTCACAGTCCCCGTTTGCTTCCCTGTTCCATCTCCCGTTTCTCCCTCTCCTCTCACCTTACCATCTCACCTTACCACAGGTCCCTTTTTAGTGTCATCACCAACTTGCCCGTCATACGTAGCTATAAATTAATGTCTCCAGCCTACGTATGAGAGAGTCCGAGTCTAGTTTCTTTTATGGGATATAATAATTTTCAGCCCCATCCATCTTCTAGCACACACTGTATGTGATTCATTTTTCTTTCCCCTGAATAAAATGCCGTGTCATTGTGTGTGTGTGTGTGTGTGTGTGTGTGTGTGTGTGTGTGTGTGTGTGTGCATACCATATTTTCTTTACCTAACCATCTACTGATGGAGATCTAGATGGTTCTTCTTAGCCATTGTGAAGAGTGTATCAGTAAACATGGATATGAGGTGGGACGCAGAGTCCTTGGGGTGTATACCTGGGAGCCTGCCACCTTCTCATAAGGAACTCTGCCTCCATGTCTCTTTGAGCAAGTAAGTAAATCCCACATTTTTGGGGTTGTATGCTGGACAGTTTTATGTCAACTTGACGTAAGCCAAGGCCATCTGAGAGGAGAGAACCTCAATTAAGAAAATTCTACCATAAGATCGCCTGTAGGCAATTGTGGAGAACAGTGGTTCTCAACCTTCCTAATGCTGCAACCCTTTAATACAGTTCCCTGTGTGGTAGTGACCCCAACCATAAAATTATGTCCTTGCTACCCCATAACTGTAGTCTTGCCACTGTTATGAATTGTAAATATCTGAAATGTGACCCCAAAGGGGTTGAGACCCACAGATTAAGAACCACTGCTGTACAGCATTTTCTTAATTAATGCTGAACGGGGAGAGGGCCCAGCCCATTGTGGGAGGTGCGGTCCCTGGGCTGGTAGTCCTGGGCTCTATAAGACATCAGGCTGAGCAAGCCATGGAAAGCAAGCCAGTATAAGCAGCACCCCTCCATGACCTCTGCATCAGCTCCTGCTTCCAGTTTCCTGCCCTCTATGATTTCCAGTCCCGACTTCCCTCAGTGATGGTCTGTAACCAGGAAGTGTAAGCCAAATAAACTATTTCCTTCCCAACTTGCGGTTTGGTCACTGTGTTTCATCGCAGCAATAAAAACCCTATCTAGGACAGCGTGAGTCTGAAATGTTCTCAGGCCTGAGTGTTCAAATACTCCCTTCACAGCTGATGGTGACAGTTAGGGAAGCTGTGGAATTTCTAGGAGGAAGGGCCTCCCAGGAGCAAGTGGGCCACTTACAGGGGAATACTGAGGTTAGACTACACTTTCATCTTAATCTCTCTGCTTCCTGGGATACCAAGATGTTGGCAAGTGCTTCCTCTCCATGTAGCTGCCATGAAGCTGTCCGTTACTGTGTCTCCTCGGCCATGACAGACTGTAGCCTGACAATCATGAAAAAAATATTTCTTCTTCTTTTGGGAAGTGCTTCTGGACAGCTCTTCAGTCACAGCAAGGAGAAAGTAACTAAGATGTTACATGATGGCTCGGATAAGCACCCCTCAAATGCCTATGACTTAAGGACTTGGTCCTCAGATGGCACTCCTAGAAAGTGGTAGAGCCTTGAGGAAGTGCAGCCTACTGAGACATTAGGTCATTGGGAAGATGCTCTTAAAGGGAATACTGGAACCCCTATCGCCCTTCTCCTTGCCTCTGCTTTCTAGCTGTATGAGAGAACCAGCTTCCTTGGCTACAAACTCTTGTCGTGATATACTCTGGCAGCCATAGGTCCAGCACAAGACCAAACAAACAACTTTGCACTGTCATTTCTAAAAGTATCAGCCAAAATCAACCATTTTTTTTCTCATTAAGTTGACTACCCCAGGCATTTTGTCACAGTAACCCAAAACTAGCGGACGGAGTCTGTGTCCCATGTGTGCAGGAGGTGAACCCAGAATTAGATCATTCTTCAGCTCACAGCAAGAAGAGAAAACACAGGCATCCCCACCCGCTTTGCTGCCCACGTCGGATGCCGTGGAAAGCAAATTAAAGGAAACGGGAAGGAGAGACAGCGCGTATTGAGTTTCTCATTAGCCTTACTGCCTGGTTCTCATTAGTGAGTCTTCTGGGTTATGGACACAAGGGCCGGGGCTTATTTTCATGGCTGAATAGCACACGTGAAATGGAGGCAATTTCTAATACATACTCTATGAGCTTCTCATGCCGCTATCTCACCAAGTGATGGGCAGGACTTGTGGAAAAGCCCACTAGAAAGATGGGCTAATCCTTGCGGGAGGGAGAAGATTGCTGTTATGCATAAGCTTTTGCTCTCTGCTTAATTAATCTCTAAAACTTTTGGGCCTTAATGAGAATAATTAGACTTGACAGTACGGAGCTTAATGTACAACTACAGACAAACAAACACCATGTTGAGTTTATAAGCTTCCTGAGGCTTGCTGAAAGACAGGCTAATGTTATTTACAGCAGTCCCCATGAGGGGCAGACAAAGGCTAAGGCTAGAAATGCGGCTGTTGCTCCCTGAGAATGGTGTCTCTAAGGGACAGGATTCTATAGCCCCTCTTTTGTGGCTTTTCCTCCATTAACAAGCCATGGTCTAGACAGGACCTGGCTGGAAATCCCTGTGTTACCACCCCAGCCACACCTCATTTATTACCACCTTGAATGCAAAGCTTGCTCAGTCCTTCAGGCCTCTCCTGTTCGTTATGAATTGGGGGAGCCAGAGAGTTACTGCACACTTGCTGCGCTCCGCTCTGACTGCCAGCTTCTGGAAATACCTCATTTTCCAGGAAAGCATTCATTTGTCAACAGAGGGATAATGTTAAAGCCTTAAAGACAAATCAGGCAGAAGGCGGGGCTGGAGGAACCGGCAGCGGCGAGTGGCCTGGGAGAGATGGCAGGTTTGCCTCCGAACTGCTGCTTTGATTTGTGGGCCTCTGCCAGCCTCTGCCATCTCTAAGAAAAGGTTTAAGATCTCTGTCTGGGCTCGCCCTCCCCAGATGGAGGGTCTAGAAGCATCTCTCTGGTGCTCTGTGTGTTTGTCTGCATGTGTGGGAGACTTCAGAATGAAGGATCCAATAACCAGGCATATTTGGCCAGTTTCTTGTAAGAGACCTATGGGACTGTCTATGTGGACAAGCAAGAGACATCTCACCAAGCCTGCTGGGGTGACACACAGGTGACGAAGAGCAGAGATGGGAACCGCGTGTGGTGGCACACACCTGTCTTTCATCCTAGCACTTAGGGAGTCAAGGGAAGAGGACCACAGATTTTAGGCGAGCCTGGCTACACAACAGAGCCTGTCTCAGAAGATCAAGAAATAAGTGAGGTTGGATGTCTTCACTCAGTTCACTGATGTTACCTAATGCCAGTGATGAGACACTGGCGAAAGTCACCACCTAAACCATCCTTGAGGTTTTAATACCATCCACTTGTGGAGAAATGCTTAGAAACAAAAGTCAACAAACATGTGGAATGACAATGTCCTGTGCTTCTGAGGCCCAGTTATGGAGTTATTTTGGCTCGAAGTAGCTGAAAGGGCAGAGCTTCAACAACTGATTCGCAAGCTAATATATTACCCTGTTAAAAACATAAGTCAACACACAAACCCACACACACTCATATACACACACATGCAAAGTCACACACAGACAGACACTTACATACACACTTACATATACAGACACATGGACACTGTTACACACATTCTCTCTCACACACATACATGCACACACATATATACACACATATATGCCTAGACACATATACGTACATACACATACACTCACACACAGGCACACAGACTCACACACACAGATGCACATACACTCACACAATAGACATGCACACTTACATACCAACATACACATAGACACACACATACATACACAAATTCACACACATAGATAGAGACATACACACTCTCACACACATACACATAGCCACTCACATACATACACACACACTCTTACACAAATACTCAACACATGCATACGTACACACAGAAACGCACACTCTCTCCCACACAGACTGACACACATAGACACTCTCACACAATTCTCTTCCTCTCTCTCTCTCTCTCTCTCTCTCTCTCTCTCTCTCTCTCTCTTACACACACACACACACACACACACACACACACACACACACAGACCCCAGTGGAGAACAGGACTTTTAACCCTGTAAATGATGCCAGGCTCGAGAGCTTCGTTTTTCATTTTCAATCAAGGATCTGAAACAGACTTCAAAGGGCACTCACGCTGACAGTTTTATTTCCTCCGTGAGGAAGAGTAAAGATGAATGAGCTCAAAGCCAGATAATTCTCAAAATAATTGCAGCCCTGACATATCTAAATGAGTTTGTAAAAGAAAATACAGTAGCAATTGATCTTATTAATTAGAGATGGGCCAGGATTGTAACACTCGCTTATCCACTGATTGCGTATAGCTATCAAAACAAAACAAAACAAAACAATAAGATAATAAAATAAAAATGAACCATTTCCTCCTGGGGGGCTGTACACACACTTTCTTTTATTTCCTAAGATAGAAAGTCAGTAGTGAAAAAATCCTCATTGTCCCTTTTTGTCTCAGGCCAGCTTCCTGTCACCTGCAGAGCTGCGAGTGCACATGGATTATAGATCACAATCAACGCAACACAGAACTGGACAGCACTTGAAACCTGCTTCAGCCAAACGGGAGCCTTGTGGCTTTTTAAGCCAGGCACGGCCGCTTAAAAAGAGAATGTGTGTAACAGTGAGGAGTGGAGGCAGCCTGGCTATGAATGGCATTCTGGGCCTGTTCTCCTCCTAATCCTGTTTTCACTCACAACCACTTAGCCTGTGACTCGGGCTCCCATAGAACAGCTAGTGATACATTGCCGAGTGGTGGACACCTGGAGGCAGTGACCTCAGTCAGGGCACAGGCCTGTGCCATAGGAGGTGGAGCTTCGGTTGGCTTGTGCAAATGTTAATGTTGTTGTAGAAGAGAAAGAAGGGAGGGGAGGGGGGAAAGGGGGCAGGGAGGAGGCGGAGATGATTTTCTGGAAAGGACCCCTGATATAACCACAATGGTGTGTGTGTGTGTGTTGCCTTTTGTGTGCACGCACATGTGTGTGTTTCCCCTTGAGTGTGGGGTGTGGGGTGGAGAAGTCTGAACAGTTGACTTAAAGTGGGAAGTCAAGTCAACTGTTACCACAGTTGTAAGGCATGTGGGGCCTGAAGCCCAGCCTTAGGTTTGTCCCTGCAGAGGCAAGCTTTGCAAGCTCATTCTAAGGGGAAGGGAAGATTGGTGCAGTGTAGAAGTGGCACTGATATAGTGTGTGATATAGCACTGACAGTGGGTCTGATATAGTGTGTGTGTGTGTGTGTGTGTGTGTGTGTGTGTGTGTGTGTGTGTGGTGTGAGAGAGAGAGAGAGACAGACAGACAGACAGAGACAGAGAGATAGAGAGAGACAGACAGACAGACAGAGACAGAGAGATAGAGAGAGACAGACAGACAGACAGAGACAGAGAGATAGAGACAGAGAGACTGACAGAGAGACATGCTTACGTATAGCCACATGTGTATATTGGGGTCACAACCTCTTTTTTTTTTTTAACCCTACTTTGCCTCACACTGAATCTGGAGTTCACATCTTGGCTCATCTGGCTGGCCTGTGAGCTCTAACCATGCCCTTGTCTCTACACCCAGCTCTGGGATTCAAGTGCCTCCACACCAGGCTTTCACACGCTGCTGGGGATCCGAACTTAGGTCCCTGTGCTTGCTATGCGAGCAGTTTCCCTAAAGAGCATCTTCTCACCCTCTAGGTGTGATATTAAAAGTGGCTTGAGCCAACCTTGGTCTTTCAGCCTGTCTTGAACACACCAGCTCTAGCCGGCTGGCTCTCTGAGTGTCACTGTCACCCAAACAATGTAAAAATAGATAGGTATATTTTCTGATGCAGAACACAGTCTAAGATTTCTATGACTGTCAGTTTACTTTAGCAACAAGATTACATTTATTATGAAATTTTGGAGTAACATTGAGGCACAGGCTTTGGGGGTGTTGGAACACCAAAGCTCATCTCCTCTGTCTCTTAGCTACTGTGCCAGGCTTTTTACTGGGATATGAAGATGTCACCTGGTAGAGGGATACCAGTTCTGACCTTCAGATTAACTAGGGTGACAATAAACTTGCAGAAGTTGATGTTCAGATGCCCGGCACAGGCCATGGAAAGAGCCAGGCCCTGAGAGCAAGGCTCCCAATTCTGCCCCAGTCAGGGAAAGAGTGAAAACCCTCCCAGCAGATCAGAACCCGGAGTCTCTTAAAATGGAAATGAACATTTTTAAAAGGCCTTTCTCAGGGGAGAAGTATGCAGTAAATCAGAGCCTTCGAAAGACAACTGGGGCCTGTGCTGGTTTTCGAATAACTCGCCATTTAATAAATGTTCTATTTTTGTCCCCTTAGGGAAATATACAACTCCATTTGAAGCCTGTGGGCCAAAATAATGTACACCACCCCATCTCGCTTTCGTAAGTTTTGTGATGGCGACAAATGACTCGTAAGCTTCCTTTTTTTTTTTTTTTGGAAGCTGTGTGAAGAGATGGGACCATTTAAAAAGAGGGAGATGATTTCTGTGCACACCTATCTGTGATTGTGAGCCTTTAGTTAGTCGTTGTGATTATTGTTGTTGTTGCTTAAATGGTGCTGCACTATGTAGGCCAGGCTGGCCCCAGGGTCTCTTGAGCCTCCCGCCTTGGCCTCCTGAATCTTGAGATTCATAATTATGTGCCATCAAACCCAGTCAGTAAATGGCATTTTAATTAGCTGTTCTTCAATTTTCCTTTGTCCGAACTTTATAGAAGTCATGCAAAGTGTGACATGATCACTGTGTGTGCATTCTGACGTGTGCTTCTGTGTGTACATAGAGGTCTTGAAGCTGGAGACTGCATGTCTTGGCTCCTCCTCTGTGTTGGTAAAATGGCTCCATGTATACTTGAGTTAAATTGATGGGCATTTTCCACCTTCTAATCCTCATGGCCTTGGGGACACCACTTGTCCACACCAAATTTTCACCGTGTTGCTTTGCTGACTGTGACATCTCCCCTGTTTTTGTCTTCCTTTCCTCTGGTGCACTGTAGACCCGAAAAGACAATAGCTGGATGCTTGAAGTGGTACAGGCATGTGTTCCACTTCATGAATGGACACTGCAAAATTCTGGGGGGGGGGTGGATATTATGCCATCAGCTAGTCAGCACCATCCCTTCTGCTGAGTCTCCATGGACATCCCCACAGCATTCAGATGGAAGCCCATCTTAACTCAGCTTCAAGGGCCGACCAGATGCAGGAGCTGAGGGCCAGTTCAAACACCACATGGACTTTGGGATAGCGTGTTTTGTTTGAGTGCAAGCCAGCCTAGACTGTGGCCTCACATAATTCTTTTGCTGGTGTGGAATAGCGAGCGCCACTGGAAGATGATTCATGAGAAGACATTGCCAAGTTTTTGCCTGGGACTGAGTGGGAAAAGAAAAGAATTCAGACGTGTGCATGGAAGACACATAGAGTGAAAGTTCTATCTTTAGCTTGGGAATCTACATTCATTACTTCTCTCACTTGGCTGGCACATGGCTAAGGCTCTAGCCACCGAGCACTCCTGCTCTGAGATGTTTGACTATGTATCAGGGTCTGGTACATAATTTTAGCTAATACTTGCTTTATGTTCTTCAGTTTGCAAAGTGCTTTGCCTATGCCTTCTAACTGCTTATCCACTATGAGTGTACATGCCAACATTAACCGACAGGAAAATGATAGCTTTGCAAGGAGCACATGGGCCATGAATACATGAGCCACTGAACTCAGGCCCTCTAGGTGATGTTATAGGGAGTTGCCTTCCCACAGCCATCCTTTGACACCAAATGGGTATCCTACAAGTCCAGGCTGATGCCAATGAACTAGTGCCTGCTTCCATCCCACAAGTTCAGCAGCCATGTTCCAACTAACACCTTTGTCTGAAATGATGACAGTTTTGGAGGATTCCCCCCAACTCTCAGCAATTCAACTAGTCACTAGAATAGTTGACTGGGTGACTCATGTAACCTGAGAAAGAGCTATTCTTACTGGTGCTATCTATCTATCTATCTATCTATCTATCTATCTATCTATCTATCTATCTATCTATCTATCTATCTATCAACCTATCATCTATTATCTATCTATCTATCTATCTATCATCTATCTATCTATCAACCTATCTATCTATTTATCTATCTATCTATTATCTATCTATCTATCTATCTATCTATCTATCTATCTATCTGCATGTGCACATGTGTCATGGCACACACATGGAGTTCTGAGACACCAAGTCAGTCTTCTTCCTACTATGTGTCTCGTGGGACCAAACTTGGATCTTGGGGCAGAATGGCAAGCACTTTCACCCACAGAGCCACCGCTCTCGCCCTCTTGCTGTTATTATTTACTTCCGGAGCATGCAAATGCTAAGCCAGATAAAGAGTTTCACAAGGTGAGGTCTTGGACTGGAGGCTTGGTGTCCAGCTCTTCATGGACTCCATGAATGTTTTACAGCACAGGGCTACGTGCCACAGCCAGGAACCTGCCTGAGCCTCCATGTTCTGGGAATTTGTATCGAGGTTTCATTATATAGGCATAATTGATTTAATCACAGGCGATTAGAATTGTATTCAATCTCCAGTCTCTTTCCCCTCTCAGGACATTGAGAGGTGGGGCTGAAATTCCAAACTTCTAAACCTGTGGGGGTGGGGACTGGGATTACTGGATGCTGTCTGAGAGCTCTGTATAATGAGTCACTGCATTAGCATATGCCCAGCTATGATAGAAAGGGGCCCTTGTTATGAACAACAAAAGAATTAGACACGTGTCACTTTGAAAGATCCAAGAGTTTTTGAAGCTCTGTTCTAGGAGCTGGGGATAAAGAACAGAAATATTCTTTGTTATATTACAATTCCCTGTAGTAGGTAGACTGTACGCACAGTCAATGCCTTTCTGCTTTGTAAATACAAGCTGCTCTGTCAAGAGGTGAATCTCTCCCTCATCTCTTAAATATGACTCTTTTTTTTTTTGACCAATAAAAGTGACAGTCTAATGCCTATGTCCAAATCTGAAAATAGATAGAGGCAGCCAAAATTTTAGGCTGTTCAAGTTAGGTGTTTAGATGCCCAGGAACTACATTAAGCAAGACAGTAAAGACAGATAGGTCATTTTGGGTGCTCCAGGTCCTGACACGGTGCCCACTGGAGATGGCTGTCCCCTTTCTTGTAGTTGAAGAGCCTCCCGGCTGAGCCCCACATTTCATGGCATCGTAACAAGCAATAAGCTGTGTTGTAGTTCAGAGAAGTTTGTTACATGCTGCAGATAGCTCTCTGAGAATTTTGTATTTGGGTGACAAAACCTCACAAAAATAATCTTAGATACCT
The DNA here is from genome assembly GCA_902729485.2 of Mus minutoides. Lineage (NCBI taxonomy): Eukaryota > Metazoa > Chordata > Mammalia > Rodentia > Muridae > Mus > Mus minutoides. The sequence continues at coordinate 1,764,579 of LR749764.1, forward strand.
CTCAGTTATACAGAGTTCTATGATATACAGAAGAATGTTAAGGTCAAATTCAGTATTTAAAAAAAGGAACCAAAAGGCACAAGGCGCGTGTCCTGTCTTGAGAACTACATTATTGAACCTGACTCAACTCACTTGGACAGTGGTTCCTCAGCTCTTCTGTATGTCTTTCCGTCACAGTCTCTGAGCCCTCTGCCTTGCTTCTTTTGTGAGTCTAATACAGAGACTGTCAAATAAGGAAACTCTCTTATGGGGCAGAGAGATGGCTTAGCGGATATGAGCACTTACTGCTCTTTCTGGTCACCTGTGTATGTTTCCTTTGGTTCCCAACACCCACATCAAGTAGCTCGCAACAGTCTGTAACTCTGACATCTCTGGCCCACTGGTCACCAACACATACACACACACACACACACACACACATACACACACACACACACACACACACACAAATAAACCCCTTTTAAAAGAACGAAACTTCCTCCTAAACATTTAGGTAAGGATTTACACATGAAAGCGGATCTTGGTAATAATTATTATGGCTACTTTCAATGCCTATGTTATTTAGGACAAAATACAATTTATGTCTAAAGACCCAAAGGTGCACTAGTATTTATCAAAAAAACTTTTAAGCCAAATTTTTTTTTTTTAAATGAAGACCTTTGCACTCTCAAATTCAAGAGGTAAGAAGCTGGCTGACAGGGCAGATGAGCAGATGTTGTTTCTCGGGGATCCAGACTGCCTTCTTTAGTGCTCTGTTGGTCTCCATGTCTCTGGAAGACGGGAAAGGCCCCCAGAGGAGCGCTTGTGTAATATTTTCCACCAAGTCTGGAAGCAATCCACAACACTTCCATTTTCCATGGAGAACGCAGCCAGCCGCCACACCTGGAAGTCACTGACTGGGTAGCCCGTGTACCCATGGTCTCACTAACTGGGTAGCCGGTGTGCCTATGGTCATTTTATTATTGTGGAAGCTATATACACAGCTTCCAAATCACTAAAGGAAAACAAAGACTGAGGTTGGTAGATAATTAAAAATAAGTGTCATGAACATGTGGTAGTTCCCTAAATCAAAAAGGCAACTTAGGAAAATTTTCATTGCAAGATATAACCAACAAAGAGCTGAGACATTGTAACAACTGGGTCAAATGTCAACATGTCTGTTTGCTGCATGCTTTGGCTTAAAAGCTTGTGAAGTTGTCACTCATACCTTGGAGACCTTCCCTTTTCCTGGTGTCTGTCTTCCATTAGAAATCGAGACTAAGAGTGGGGGAAAAAAGATCCCAAAGAGATATGGAATAACTGGCTCAGGGCTGGTCACATCTCACGTGCTAGTGACTTTGAAAAGACTCCTTGCCATAAGTGTGGGGAGCCACCTCCCAGCAGCCCTGCCTCACCCAGGTGTCCCCACCGGCTAACTTGTGAGGGAAAAACTCACATTCCTCTTGTTGTTTTGTGTAACTCATGAGTTGACACACATCAAATGGACACCTTGGATTCAGCGACGTACATTTAAACCATTTAAACGTTTAACTCGGAGGAGTGTTCAAGGGCTCCGTTTCACTCAGCAGACAGCCCACACATTGGTTTTTGAGGAAGCTCCTCATCTCTAAGATGCAGCCAGGGCTTTATTTATCAGCACATTTGCATGTGGTGATGGATTCTTGAGCCAGCCAAACACATCTAAAAGCAAACTCATTTAATGCGAAATAGCTTTAAATGTGGCTGCTTTCAAATGGACCGCCCTGTTTAAATGATCCTCAGGATGTAATTAGAAGAAAGTGGAGTTTCCTGAGTGAGAGGGAGGGAAAGAGGGAGTGGGGGAGAGGGGGAGAGGGGGAGAGGGGGAGAGAACACAGACTTGTGTGATGGTCTGTGTACCATTTGCCTTTGGAACATCTTACAGCCCCATGAATGAACTAAGATTCTCTCATTTTTGGTCACCTATTAGTAACCAAGGTAATATTATTTGGGGATTATTCATATAAATGATCACTGCCCAAATAGGACCTGGTAGCATTAGATGGTTGTCAAATAGCTTATCCTCGACAGAGTGAAGAACTTCAGGTCAGAGAGAGCTATCTCAGCCGGAGAAAACCGGATACAACCACGCTTGGTGTCAGCCATTAGAAATTAAAGCCTTCTAAACTTTCAGATCATGCTTGCACACTTCCGGGTATCGCCAAGTTTTCAAGATTTGAGCCAGTTCAGCAAGTGGCTTCAGTAGACTAGCATCTCCTAGGCAATGAAAGTAGTTACCATGGAAACCCCAGAGCTTTACAACAACACCCATCAACAGCTTTACAATTTTGACAGTTCAGAAAGTGACTATTTAGGAATTTCAATTAGAGTAGAAATACATCTAGATGAACAAAGTGTTTTTAAAAGTCTATAGGAAATTAGTTACATACATATTTTTCTCTTTAATCAGAAGGCAGCTCCTTAAATATATTCTGTATGTGGAAATGGGCTTCAGGAGCAATGTGGAAAGCACCCAGCAAAGAGAAAAAGATGCTAAAGTACTTTTATCCTTGTTCTTTCCCTGGAAAAGAAATAGGCGCACAGAATAACTAAGTCATGAAAATGACAAGTTTTTTAACAGAGTAGCCACAAAATGCCCTGCAAAACGCACTAAGTCAGAGCCAGTGTATATTACTAAGGTTTTGTTCTTTATTAGGATTTTGTATTTGCTTGTTCTGCATGGTGATGCTGTTTTGGATGAACCATACTTCTTGAGATTCTGCTTTGGAGTTTAAGCTCTTCTGTCTGTTCCATGGTAATGGAGATGAGGATGCCTGAAGGTGGGGAAGAGCTCCCAACTGTGGGTTCCAAATCTGCGTCAGCATCTAGGCACCCTGTGCCCGGGTCACCCTAGACAGATGGCAGCTTAAGAGAAAGCAGTGACACCAGCCAATTCTTCAACAGAAACACAAGCCGTTAAGAGAGCACAAGAGGGTTGGGACAATGGCTCACCGGGTGTGAATGTTTGATGCTCAAGCATGAGGACCCAAGTTCAAATCTCTAGTGGCCACCCACATCCAAAGCTATGCATGGGTATGCACAAGCATATATACCCCAGTGATCTGTCACAGTGAGACAGGTGGATTGCTGAAGCTTGTTGTCCACCAGACTAGCTCCAAGTTCAGAGAGAGATCTTGACTCAAAGAAATAAAGCAGGGATTTAGACAACAGATGACTTCCTCTGGCCTTGCTTGTACGGCCGTTTGCACACACATTTACACATACATCACTGTGCTGGCTAGTTTTATGTCAACTTAATACAGCTAAAGTCGTCAGAGAGGAGGGAAACTTAATTAAGAAAATGTCTTCATGAGATCAGGCTACCGGCAAGCTCGTAGGGCCTTTCTTAATTAGGGATTGATGTGGGAGGGCTTAGCCCATGGTAGGTGATTTCATCCCTGGGCTGGTGGTCCAGGGTTTTGTAAGAAAGCAGGACGAACAAGCCACAAAGAGCAAGCCAGTAAGCAGCATCCCTCCAGGGTCTCTGCGTCAGCTCCTGCCTCCTGGTTCCTCCCCTGCTTGAGTTCATGTTTTGACTTCCTTCCATGATGAAAGGTGATAAAAAAATGTAAGCCCTTTTCTTCCCAATTCCCTTTTGCCAAGGTAAGCAAACTTCCTGACCTAGAAGGGCTGTGAAAGCAAAGAGGCATTTCACTGGGGACCAGAACAAAGAATCGAAATTAAACCTTGCCAACTAATCCCAAAGCAGATCCCCTCCCCAGCACACATAAACATGTGCACAAAGTCCTGCCCTAAAAATATCTTGAAAAGACAGTTGAAAGCCGTCTGATTTGGTATCTTAACTCTTCCCAGGGTTTAGCCTGGGACTGTCATATAGAAAGTACCCGGTAGAGAGTTAATGGAGCCATGGCTAAACAAGTGAACAAATCTGCTCACAGGTAGATAAATAACTGGATGCAAACATGAAGAGTAACAGAGCTTTGAAGAACACGTGAGCCGGGCTTCTGATGCCAGGGACTGACCCAGACTGCTAGAACTTTTTCCTATGAGTGCAGGGGAGCTCAGGGCTTGGGGCTACAGGTATTCGGTAGCTACCCAGGAAGTATGTGCTGGCACTAGATCTTGTCCTCTAGAAGAGCACAGTACCCAATCTAAACAGCTGAGATGTTACTCCAACCCAGGGCGTATGCTCTTTTGACTGACACTATTGCACTGATAATTTACATTTCCTCTAGAGACAACTGTTAAACTTCATTCTTTAGAATTGTTTTAAGGTTGTTCTGCCTTGGGCAGTGAGCAGGCCCCCTGTACTGTCAGAGGCTTAGAAATAAGTATCAGTCTACTCAAGGAAGACAGGTACTTGAAGAAATATTTAACAGGAAGTCTTCATTCTTCACTCAATTTAGTCTCGCTGCTTGGCTTCAGAGACCACATTAGAAACATCCGTGGGAAACCCCATAATGCATACATGCACAGAAAGCACTCTCCATCAGGGGATGGCACGACCAAGTGAACTTATGTGAAGTAGAAGCAAGTTGTTTCCTGGGCTCCGGTTAATTGACTTCATCAAGGTTCATAGTCCACCTCCAGCTGCAATGTGCAACGGTTTTATTTCTCCATGGGGGAACGCTGACGTCAGTAGAAAACATTAGGAGGCTTTTGCAGTTTTCCCAAAGCAATTAGTGAATGAAGGAGGCCCGGATGGAGGCACACCCACTACCACCTTCTGCCAGTGCCCACATGGATTCTAGCCAGATCAGTTTCACAGCTTCCCACCCTGCCTTCTGTATCTACTCTCCCATTCTTGACCAAAATCTACTGCCTTTTGGTTTAAAGGGAAATGACTGACTTAATTTTTTTAAGAGCAGGTTGGAGTTCACAACAAAACCGAGCAGAAGGTTCAAAGAGGCTCCTGAACTCTGGGCTTCTATATACCCGTAGCTACCACCTTTATTGACACCCGCCAGCAGAATGGCACATGTTTCAACTGCTGAGCCTGAGTCCACGCACCATATCACCCTGTGTCCATAGTTTAGAGTTCCCTCTTGGCGTGACATATTCTATAGATTAGGAGGAAAAGGTGTAATCTCCATTAATGTGGTACTGAGTGGCTTCACTGTCCTAAAATTCCCGTGTTCTGCCAACTTCTCCTTCTCTCCCTACTAATCTGTGGCCACTAGAGATTGTTCTACCGTCTTCGTGGTTGTGCTATCTGTTTAGAATGTCATATAGTTAAAATCACACAGCGTGTATGTACCATTTTCAGATTGGCTTCTTTCACTTCCAAATATGCGTTTAAATGTCCTAGTCATTTTATGACTTGATCACCTATTTCTCTTGGTCCATCCTTCCCTGTCTCCCTTTTTTCCTCCCCTACACTCTGTGTGTGCGTGCGTATGAATGTGTTTATATGTGTGTGTGTGTATGTATATGTGTGTGTATGTATATGTGTGTGTGGTTGCATGTGTATATGTATGTATACATGTGTATGTGTGTGTGTGTTTTGTGTGGGTATATGTTTGTGTGTGTGTATGTGTGTGTGTATACATGAACATAAACATAAGTGAGGACAGAAGTTGAAGTCAGATCTCTTCATCGCCTTCTCCCTGGCCCTGGAACTCAGACTTAGTGTGTGACAGGTTGACCAGTAAGCCCAAGGGCCTTCCTATCCTTACATCCCCACAGCTGGGGCTCTAAGCATGTCTTGATGCCTCTGCACTTTTTAAAGCAGGTGCTGGGAGTTTAAACTCAGACCCTCATGCTTGCCACACAAAGCATTTTCCCAATGGAGCCGTCGCCCCAGTCTAAAAGCTCATTTCTGGGGCTGGTGAGATGGCTCAGTGGGTAAGAGCACCCGACTGCTCTTCTGAAGGTGATAAGTTCAAATCCCAGCAACCACATGTTGGCTCACAACCATCCGTAACGAGATCTAGCTCCCTCTTCTGGAGTGTCTGAGGACAGCTACAGTGTACTTACATATAATAAAATAAAATAAATCTAAAAGCTCATTTCTTTTGTGTGCTGAATACTACTCTGTTGTCTAAATACAACACGGCTTACATATCCATTCATTTAATGGTGCCATTTAAATATGAGCCCCAGAGTTGATATGTTGAGAGTTTAATCCCTGGGTAGAGTAAAGTGAGGAAGAGTCTGGAAGCGCACTGACGAGATTGCTTTTTGTGCTGCCGTGACCGTTGGTTCCGAGACTCCAAAGCAAGGACTCGCACCTGAGACCCAGTTCCAGTTCTCAGCCTCTGAGGATGTATCCTGAGTTGTTCTGAGACATCCATGTTCTCATACTGGGAAGTTACTGGGTTTTCTAGCTCTCCGTGCCACCTTTAAATGGCATAATTTAATCTAATCTAATGGATTAGATTAAGCCAATCTAATGGATGCCTGTATGTACTTACACATACATTCTGTTGGTTTCATTCCTCTGGAGACCCATGATGAACACATTGATGTAAGCTAGGCATCCTTGGCTTGTTCCTTGGATACTCCTTGTGTTGATTAGGAGAACCTGAGGTAACTTTCACTTAACTTCCATTTGTTTATGAGTCTGTGACATGATTTGGGGTAGCACTGCAGTGAGAACTTCTCATGGAAGCAAGCGAGCCACCTACCTCTTCCACGCTCTTCATGTATGGAACATCGGGGGCTAGTATGTGAGAAATAGTTGTCTGTGATATGGGGAATGGAACATTCTGAGACTTCCCAGAATGAGTTAAATTCTCTTCTAAGGCTGACCATCATTCAGCAGTACAGTTTTTCTAAGATCGTGTGTGTGTGTGTGTGTGTGTGTGTGTGTGTATGTGTGTGTGTGTGTGCATGTGCACGAGAGTATATTAAATATGTAGAGATCGGCCCACCCCAAGGCAGGTTATAGACTTTGTCTCTGAAGGAACCAAGGCCCCAGAAGGACAAGGTGGTGTTTGTGACCTGTTCCTTGGCTTGTTGTATCTGGCCTCCAATGGTCTGGGCTTGCCTTCTCCAGGGTAATTAAGGGGAAAGAGGAAATCACACAGTGTAATGCAGCCGTGAGTGCTTGAGTACATGTCAATCATCGAGACTGGCATCTGCACGGAGCGGAGGGGACCTGGGGCTTGCATTACATACAACACCCCGTGAGATCATTAGGGCTACTTCAAGGGCATGGCTTTCAGAGTAGCCCCGAGCCCCTCCCTTCCATGCAAGTAAATGCAGTCGGATTCGACTAGGAGCAAATTAGGCAAAAATAAAGCACACTTACTAAAAACCAGCGAGAAACTCTACTGTCTATGATTAGAAAAATTAGAGACCATTTAACAACTCGAGACCATTTTGTGTTGGAAATAAAAGCGGTCTTGAATGGAGAGCGCCAGGCCAGCTTCGAGGGCTGACTTCCAGGTGAGATCAAATATGGTTGGAAGGGCTGGGCCCAGACTAATCCAGGTTTACCTAAGTCCTTATTAGCCGACAAACCAAGATTGCCTGGTGAACCAGATGTGTGAAAGTTGGCTAAGCACCAACTTTACAAATTCATCCCGTTTCTTCCTGTAATTTTTCATGTCAAAGGAAAAACAGCATAGACAAACTCCCCTTCCCCAAAACGTCTATGTAAAAAAAAAATTTATGTCAAAGTCAGCTCTAGAAAAAAATGTATAATTCTAAGAAAATATCCATAGTGAAGTTCTGCCAACATTTTCCCCCTATGTATTTTTTTCTTAAGTCCCCTTAGACCTCACGGTCATACTTCATATATTAAGATTCTAATTTGTTTAACATCTAGGTGCTGAACATAAAAGGTACCACTAAACACTGATGAATGGGGCAGCTACCGAGGAGCGATAAATGGGAATGGGGGCCGTACAAAGGAGAGAGGAGAGCATACACATGATTTTCATTTCCTAATAGGCACCCTGCCTGGAAACCTGCATCAGGACCTGAAATATGGATGGATTGTTCCAAAGACTGTGAATGTTCCAAATGTCATCCTAAATTAGTAAGTGTCTTTAAATCTTCACTCTTTCCCCACATTTTAGAAATGTTTATTGCACATCATAAATCTTATTCATATCCACATAAATCGAGTCCCCCAGCCACGAGGGAGATGCCTTCCTCTACTCAAAGATCTAAGGTTTTGACATCAAATATTGTGATTGGAACAAAGGAAGACTCTCACAGAGGAAACTCATTTGAGGGGTAATACTCTTTCTACCTCCTGTTGGTATGAAAAAAAATTTAATATCTCTGAAATTTTGTTTAGTGAATTTGAGGGAGGGTGAAATAAATTGTCAAGTTCCCTGGTGAATGCTTTCATAAGTCATCTTTACTGCTACATCTGAGTTCTGATTGCGAGCAGCAGCAAGTGCAGTCATGGGGATAACTCCAGTGGAACAGAAGCAAAGTTTGCTAATATAGTATAAAAAAGCGATTTATAAAGGTCAGAAATGATCAACGCTGGATGTTCATGTATGTCAGAACAACAAAATCATCAAGATGAGAGAGGAATCAAGGAGTCATGTTTTAGAACACAGGACTGGCTCTTCCAAGATACCTGAGTATCAAACGCTAACTCAGAAATCGACCCGTGGTGGACAGACTTTTATCTCTCCCAATACATGTATTTTAAAATGCAATTAAACCTTATTTTGTGTACCTCTACAGGGTAGAGACTTTATCTTAGCTTTGAAGGTCTGAGCTTCATGGGGATCTTTAGGAAGTGTTCATTTGGTTTTCCTGTCTCGAGTTTGCAGTGGAATGTATGCAGATAGCTCTTTGAAATTGCTGTGCACGGGGAACCCTGTTTGTAATTCCCACTCTATATGCAATATTTTAGGAAGACAACCCCAGCCCTGTGCCTGGCTGTCTAAGCTTTCACCCAGGCCCATTGCTTAGGTCCCTGGCCAGAGAGGAACACACAGGCCTTGAGTTGGATACAGTGACCCTTTAGCCCTTGTCCTGCTGCCACGACTGTCATGGGTCACATGGCAGAGAAAGTTGTAGACAAGAAACCTAGAACTAAACCAGGTCAAGGTCTTCCTTGGGAGTCTGGAAAGTCCTTTTTCAGCATTCCAGTTTTGGCTGGAGAGACAATTGCCCTTACAAATACCCGCCCCACAAGTGCCTAAGCCCCGGGCTGGAAAGAACAAGCTTTGCTTCACCAGTGGGACAATGAAAAAAACATATTTCTTTTTTATTTTTCTTGTAAGACTAGGTCTCATACGGCAGCCAAGAACTCACTTTGTGGCCCAGGCTGACCTTGAACTTACAGAAATTTTCCTACCTCAACTTCTCAGGTGCTGGGATAACCAGAAAGCTTTTTTTTTTTTTTTTTGGAAAATCTAGTTTTGCTCCTCCAGCCCTGGAAATTCCACCATAATGCTGTGAGACAGTCTTGGGGACACTGCTTTCTTAGAAATGCAACTCTCTGGATGATGCAGAGGTCATGGTAGTAGAGCACATAGATCCCCAGGCTTCCTCCTTCAGTGTGTGTCTGCTACCCGGTGGCTTCTAGTGCTTTAGCACATCCAAATTGCTTCTCTTCTTGGGTAATTGTCTCCTCTGACCACACACACACACACACACACACACACACACACACACACACACAGACAGAGACAGAGATACAAGCACACACACACACACACACACACACACACACACACACGCTTACACCTAACTTAGGAAAACTTTAGGAAACTAACTTATGCTTGTTTCTGCAGCATCTAGTGTCTCAGGTCAAGCCTGAAGCACAGCTGAGGTTAACTAAAGAAACCTGTACACACTGTAGAACTGTAAATGTGTCCTTCCCACTTCTAAAAGTCTGCATTCCCCTCATCTCCACTAATAGCGTTAAGATGAAGAGTAACCCCAAATACAAAGTCCTTGACCTCATGCATTTGGAGAAGCGGTGCTCAAGGACATTACTCTATGCCAGGTCGTCCTATTTCAAGGAAAGCGCGTGGCCGTCATAAGGGCTGGTCCTTTAATAACTCTTCTTATGGTGGCTAGTTGAGAGCAAGGAGTCTTTAGGGGCTTTTTTTCCCTACAGTCCATTGATGAAACAGTTAATAAAGGAACTCCATGTAAGATTCTAAGTGCACAATAAGATCTTCCCTTTAGAAATGTATTTTATAGCTGATGTTGCCAACTGTCATTAAATCAGCACATAACCTACAAAAAGAAAATAAAAGTAGTAAAAATACAAGTCCAAAAAAAAAATAAATAGATAAATAAATAAAAACCCAAATGCTCATCACAAGAAAATGAAGAAACTTAAAGCATTTTCTGAGTGTTAAACGAACACATTGGCAAAAATCTGAACAGCGTCTTCACTTACTGTGAGCCTAAGCTGATGTTACTCTACACCAGTATCAACTACTACCTGTCAGAGGCTGGTGGAAAGCTATGTCAGCACAGGAGATGGATGAAGAGACATAAAAAACTACAAGTGAGGAGACCAACAAGGATGGATGCACACGGCTAGGATTGTAGATAAATAATAGACAGCATAGCCTGAACACTGGGGCTCACGGATCTGTAGATCCTTGATCTGCCTTTCATAAATCTGCCCAGAACTAATGACTAGAATGCATTTTTAATAAATTAATTTGGAATAGATGGTGCTCTGGAGGGAAGTTGGGACTTGACTCCGCATCATTAATAGTTAAAATGGAAGCATCAATTTAGGAACACATCTGCAGCTGCTGTGATACAGAGTCCGACCTACGTGACCCACCTCCCCTCCCCGGTGGATGACCTTAATGCTGCCATAGGTTTGCCCAAACCTTTATAGCCATTCGGTGGGCTTGTACACGCATCCTTGTTTTTGAAAAATGACTCATTATGCTTGGATGATATATTTTAAGCTGTCTGTTCTACAGTCATTGGCAAGCATTGTCTCCACCATGAACCACCCTTGTGTGCTCTCTATCTTGGTCCAAAAAAGACACCTAACTGGAGCTGGGGCTGAGTATTACTATCTCTGGCAATGCAATAGAGAAAAATGGTCTAACTGGGACAAAGAGGATCAGGGGCTGTGTGCTTGCATTATCCACCTGACCTAGAAAGAACAGCCTGGAGGTTAATCCTTGCAATCCCAAATGCTCAAATACGGTGCCTACATGACCTTCAGTGCCTTTTCTAGGTCACTAATGCCCAAGTGCAGAGGACCTGCCTATGAGGGGCAGTCAAAGACATGGTGTGGAGCAGAAAATGCTCTGTTACAATTTTTTTCCTGCATGGAACACATGACTGAGCTCTGTCTCTTGAGATCTAATTCCCCACGGCTGAAAGAACTCAAGTGGGCAAAAGACTGGGGAGATCTGCCTTGCTTAATATCAAACATGACACAGCTACTAGAACACTTGGCACTTGGTGGGTACTCAGTACATGTGGGGGGGCATGTTTACATGGATGTACATGCTTGCACAAGCACATATAAATGAGTATATGTGCATGAGTGAGAAAACCAAGGGTCCTTTTCCTTCTCTTCTCTTCTCTTCTCTTCTCTTCTCTTCTCTTCTCTTCTCTTCTCTTCTCTTCTCTTCTCTTCTCTTCTCTCCTCTCCTCTCCTCTCCTCTCCTCTCCTCTCCTCTCCTCTCTTCTCTTTTACTTTTTGAAGCAGGGTCATGAGAGACT
>LR749763.1:0-12308 GCA_902729485.2 Mus minutoides
TTTTGTTATCTTGCTGGTGTGGCACCTAACTTCCCCATTTTCTTCTGTATAAAAGTCTGATGCTTAATTTGACACAATACACTCAGATATTACACGCTCCCTTGTGTGTCGTGTCTGTTTGTCACTCGCCGAATCTTTGCCCACTTCCTCAAGAGAACTCGACCCACGCAGACAAGGGATCCAGAGGTCTGTGGCAAGCATACATCAGCTGATATGAAGCCCCCAACACACATACAGTAGAGGACTTCACAGTTCAAGGAATGATTTGTAGAGCTGTGACTCTGCCCAGAGATGGGACTCTCTGATGCAGTGTCCCCAAAGGACACATGTAAAAGGACAACACATATCTCGGTCCCGGGATATCTGGAAGGCAGGTATTCCTTGCTGGGCCTCTGCTCATCCTCAGCCTCCCAGGACTGCTGCGGGGTTTGGAGTGTGGTTGGAGTGTGGTTGGAGTGTGGTTGGAGTGTGGGCCAAGTGCAGGTTTCCTTGCAGGGTGTGGATCTTGGCAAGCTTATTTTTACCGACTCCAGCTATCCTGGCCTTCATTTTTTGAGTTAGTGTTGAATCCCTAAGAGCTCATTAGTAGTTCTGAGCACATATTAGGATGCAGAAAGCCTTTGTGTTGCTGATTGAGGAGGCAGCATACATTTTTAACTTGATTATTAAGGAATAAATCCAACCTTTGTAGAAGAATCCATTTCTTTCTGTCTCTAACTAAAAACAAGGAGGCCTTCGGGTGATTTGCCACCTGTTGTAGGCCAGCCAGGTGGCTTCACTCTGTGAGGGCAGCTGCTTCTACTGACAGGGCACTTGTCACCAGGGGCCCAGAGTCTCGAGTGTGGGAGTGATGTCGGAGTCATGAATGCACACCAACAACACTTAGTTTCAGATGTCTGCGAGAGTGTTAGACCAAGGTCTTGGGAGGGAGGCAGGCAGGCTCGGCTCCACCATATTCCAGCTCCGTGGCCTCTGGCATGTTGCTTCATTTCTCTGAAGTCTGAGTTTCCTCGTTTGAAAGTGGATGATAACAGTATCTATCCCTCATGGCTGTGGCAGGGATGAAAGAGCAAATGTGTGCCAGACTTAGGTCGTAAGTCACACTCAGTAAATGATACCCTATTGTTACTATTATTTAGGAGCTAATTTCTCAGCTTTCAGATTGTTTTTTTTTTTTAATCCTCTAGTGTTTCCACTGAGAGAGAAAATAAAAACAGAAGCCAGCGAGACTGAATTGAACATTGTAATAGCTAACCTTTGGAAGATTTAAAATGTTTCAGGCACCAGGTGGGTAGTATTGACATGTTTTAGCTCAATTAATCTTCACAACAAAATCAGCCAGGTGGTCTCGTGAACCCTACTTTCCAAAGGGGTGTCTGATGCCAATAAAAGTAAAACAACTAACCTTGTGTGTGGACTGAGGAAAGAAAGACTGCTTGGTGAACTGGGGGTGGGGGGGTGAGTTGGAAGAGGTGGGGGGGGGGATCACAGTGGGAAGAACAGGAAGTTTTCTGACCCTCTGTGGGTTATGCATTCTTTCCTTTCATGTTCTTTAGGGGACAAAATTAAGATTGGGAATCCTCTTTAATGAGTGCCTCATGCTTGTTTGAAGACCACGTAGGCTCAGAGGGCACTCTTAGGCAGGAGGAATGCACTTTCACCAGAACTGTAAGCTTGTATTCTACAATAGCAAAGATTCCCATTAGACCCAACCACAGCCCACGACCTCAGCGCATTAAGTACAGTACCCTGTAGGTCCAACGTCCTCAAAGGGGACAAGAGGCTACTAAGGCCTCTAGACTCTGGGCTATGCTTAACCTCAGTAGTCCACCCCCAAGTTTCTCCCAGGCTCAGCTCCTTTGTATTCTTTCATTTTTGTCCTCTCTATAATAGTGAACGTGTGACTCAGAGGTTTAATGGGTTACCAGGAGAAGTTAACCAGGAGGGAAGCCCATCAAGGAAACTCATAATTAAAGTTGCAAATGGACAGAGGAATACAATCATTGTGTGAGCTGGAGGACTCAGGGATGACACAAGAGCTAGTCTGGTTAAAGGAGGGCCTCCGAGACTTTGTGTATTGTGGATGAAGCTATGGAAACTGAAGAACAATTCTGGAAGCCTTCTATAGTCAAGAGAGAGAGAGGTCTTCTGGGCCTTTCCCTCTCTTAAATGCGACAGAGTGGTGGCCAGGAGTCCCTCCCCACAGAAGCTGAGCAACAGTGAAGGCAGATTTCACCAGGAGAGTCATTAGCATTACCACCCAGTTGCTAGCACCACCAGACTTAACTGCCAATTACCTCCTGGTTTACTCATGGGTCCTGTGGGAAATGGTCACAGACAGGAGAAGGTGAACAGCAGAAGCACCCACTGAGTTTCTGCCCTTTAACTCCAAATCAGAATATTTTGTGCCTGCTGAAGACTAGCTATAAGGAGACGGGGCTGTGGTAGATGACATGGTCCCCATGCCCACCTGAAACTCAATGTCTATTTTGTGTACCTCAGGATCAGTAATGCAATGGTTCTGGAGACTGTAAATTCTTAGAAGAAACTCAGGCTACTCTCACACTGTTTTCAGAAACAGGAACCACAGAAAGTGCATTCTGCCTATGAGTCTATTCCAGGATTTTTGCCCTGATTAAGCATATCAATAGAACTGTCCTACAAAATAATCGCAAATATCAGATGATCCAAACAGCATGAGTCACTGTCGTGTTCCCATATGCTATGGTGTGGATATATCTTGTTCCCATATGGTATGGTGTGGATATGAAATGTCCCTCCCAGCTCATGTGCTGGAGCCTAGGCCCCTGGGGGGTGGTATTATTTGGGGAGGTTCTAGAAATGCTAGAGGGCAGAATTTGCTGAGGAATTATGTCACTGCGAGAGAGTACTTAGGAGTAACATCCCTGTAGCCTTTTCTGTCACTCTCCCTCTCCCCACCTTCTCTGTGTTCTGTTGCAATGAGGGGAAGACGCCCCTCCTCCACATGCACCCAATACCATGATGTTCTGCTCGAGTACATGGGGTCAAGCACCATGTGCCAAGTCCTCTGAAATTGTGGCTGTAAGTCAACCGTTTTCCCTTGAAATTGTTCTTTCAGGTAATTTGGTGACAGTGATACAGAAGCCTGACTAACACATCAAAGAGGTGTGATTCCTGAAGGGGGGCTGGGGCTAAGGCCTCCCAGCCCTCCCATAAGAATGCAAAAGCAACCATTTTAGCAACAGAGAGAAAAAGAAATGACCCCAAACTATTTCCACGAATGAAAATAAAGGACGCTTGAGGAGCTGGGGATGGCTCTGTGGTCCAATATACTCAATGCTCTTGCACAAGTTCAGTTCAGTTCCGTGGAGTTCAGTTGCTAGCACCAGCACTGGGAGGACCACAGACACCTGCTACTCCAGATCCAGGGGCTCTGATGCCACCTTCTGGCTACTGAGGGCACCTATACACATGTGCACAAACCTATACATAGATAGATAGATAGATAGATAGATAGATAGATAGATAGATAGATAGAGAGATAGATAGATAGATACATACATACATACATACATACATGGATGTATATAAATACAAATCAAAATGTTTTTAAATTAGAAAGGAGATATGAGCCCATGGACCTTTAATTTACACATGGAATTTGCAATTCACTTTTGGCCGAACAGTGGTGGCACATACCTTTAATCCCAGCACTTGGGAGGCAGAAGCAGATGGATTTCTGAGTTCGAGGCCAGCCTGGTCTATAGAGTGAGTTCCAGGACAGCCAGGGCTATACAGAGAAACCCTGCCTTGAAAAAAAAAAAAACAAAAGAAATTCACTTTTACATTTTGTTTAAGTATTTTGGTGGTTTGAATGAGAATGCCCTCCTCCCAGAGCCTCATACATTCCAATGTTTGGTTCCCCAGTTGGTGGACTGTTTAGGAAGGATCCTCCAACAGCCTTGTTGGGGGAGGTGTGTCACTGAAGGTAAGCCTTGAAGCTCAGGTATATCTGTGTGTGTCTCTCTGTCTGTTTGTCTGTCTGTCTCTGTCTCTGTCTCTGTCTCTGTCTCTGTCTCTGTCTCTGTCTCCCTCTTCCACCCTGCCTCTTGCTTATGAATCAGATGTAAGCTTTCAGCTATGGCTCCAGCACCATGCCTGCCTGCCTGCCTGCCTGCCTGCTGCCTGCCTGCTGCCATGCTCCCCACCATGATGGCCATGGACTTATCCTCTGAAATTGTTAGCAAGTCCTTTTATAAGTTGCCTTGGTCATGGTGTATGCTCACAGCAATAGAAAAGTAACCGAGACAAGTATGTATGGGTTTGGACCAGCATTAGAAACAAATTACTGAGGCTAAAGAGAAGCAGCTGGAAGGTTCCCCAACTTTGGTTTCTCGTTCTTCTACATAAATTCTTCCTATTCATTCCTCTATGCTCATAGCAGATGGAGAGGAAATTGCTTGTGTCTAAAAGGTCTTTGGGAGAATAAATCTATTTTTTTTATTTTAATCAAACTATATGCCTGTTTTGTAAAATAAGTATCCATAAATACACATTTGGAAGTGAAACAAATATATGAAATGAACTATTTTACCATAGACAACTGATTTTTTCCTCTCCTTGACTCAGTAATATTGTTATATTTTGCCATACTTCCTGAAACCTACCTCCCACCAGTCTGAAAGCCTATAAACAAAGGCTAAAAGAAGCACCCTAAGGCCACAAAAACAAAGGTTGGCCAGAATGATCTTTATATCAACAATTAGATGTTCATTTTACCAAATAAAGTAGAATAAAAAAGCACAATTATTACAATATTAATACTGATCCAATCTCCAGGCAGTTTTTAATTTCCTAAGACACTGCTAAACAAGGAGATATGAGTTTCTCATTAATCATTATCAATAAACATAAGACATATTTAGCATGGTCCAGTCTGATGCAGCAGAGCCAAACCACTTAGGTTCAGACATAAATAGCTTAGGCATGTGAATAGACCTCTCTGAGCCAACCTCCTCCTTAGCCTTCCAGTTAATCCAGAAGCATCTGGAAGAGCCCTGTGCGCCAAGGACATACTGGACAGAAGGAAGAAAAGTTCACACTGCAATGACGCCCATTGTCTAGACTGGACACAGAGCAAAGACTTGAAGCACTGGAGGAGAAAGAGGAGGAGGAGGAGGAGGAGGAGGAAGAAGAGGAGGAAGGGGAAGAGGAAGAGGAGGAAGAGAAGGAGTTAGTAGAGGTAGAGGAGAAGGAAGAGGAAGAGGCAGAGGATGAAGAAGAGTCCAGGAGGTTTTGCTTGTGGTCCAAGTCTATTCTTAGTCAAGGGATAAGATGAATACCTAAAAGGTTATTTACCATCCAGACAATCCTCCCCAGTTTAGCCAGCTCTCAATCTGAATCACACACTGAGTCAGAGCAGGACGTGGTGCCAATGCCTGTCCTTGAGCAATTCAGGTACCTGAGTCACAGCCTATTTTAAAAAGACAAACTGGTCTACATCTGGCATTGCCAGGGCGCACTAATTCCCCCACATGGAGTCTACTACAGGTGACTCTTCTCTACTCACTGAGATTGCAGAACTGGATTTGGCTGGCTGTGGAGGGCAGCACAGAGCAGCCGTGGTACAGAGAGACTCCCAGCCACCAGTTACCTGCTCTGAGACCTTGAAAATGACTTAAACCTTCTGAACATACCATTTGTTAATAAAAAGGGCAGCATGAGACTCCTGCTTTGAGGGAGACTCAGAGCAGGCTGATCCTGCCATTTCTCTGCATGGCCAGGAACAACCTGAGACAAAGACAAAGGCAACAGCAAAGGCTGTGATAGATAAAGGTGTTGGGGGCCGGTGGCTGGAGATAGTCTGCATGGAGAATTTCAAGGCATACCCCTAGGGCTCTGGAGCAAGGCCTGTAGGTTCTTTGGCACAGAATAACAAACCACTAAAAGAGCTTCTGGTGGCTTCTGGGCCACCCTGTGGACTCTGGCCATGGGACAGCATGTGACTAAATGGACAGAGCTACAAAACTTTTAATGTAATATTTTTGTTAATTATGGGAGTATTTTATGCATGTATCCAGTGCACTTTGATCATGCTTACCCTCCCGCAACTCTTTCCCCCTAACTCCTCCCAGTTCTACTTCCCTACCTCTTTCCTATGACATAGCCCCTCATTATAACCCACCAAGGCCAGTTTGTTCATATATTCATGGATATAAGTATCAACCACTAGAGCAGGTTCTCAACCTTCCCAATGCTGTGAAATAGTCCCTCTTGTATTAGTGACCCCCAACCATAAAATTATTTTGTTACTTTATAATTATATTATAAAGTACTTTATAATTATAATATTTCCTATTGTGATGAAGTATAATATAAATATCTGTGCTTTCTAATGGTCCAAGTCAACCCTTATGAAAGGGTCATTTAATACCCCCACAAAGGGATCATGATACACGGGTTGAGAACATATCAAGGACACTAGAGTAGAGTTGATCTACTAGGAGCCAAACACTTGAAGCAGAGTTGCAAACATTGAGCTAAGTACCATAATACCCACAAAATCATAATGCTGGAGGGTCCACAACAAGCCACCATAAAGCAAAAGCTCTACACTCCAGGCTTCCCACAAGTGAAGCCTTCAGGGCTGAAGACATGATTGGAAAGAAAAGGCAACCAAGGTCCACCTCTACCATGCTGCTCCCTGCTGTCACGGCAACCCTTCCTACTCAGATCACAACTGTGACCTCACTGGGGAATTTCCCATGCTCAACTGATAAAGGTGGGGAATGCCTCAGAATAGGTGTGCAGATGTGTCAGCTGGCTGGGTGGGTATGGACTGAAAATGGACAGCCAGTGGCATGCCTGATCTTCACTGTATGTGGAGAGTGGCCCACACACAGCAAGGTTACTACTACAGATTCATGGGCAGTGGAAAAGGCTTGTCTGGTGGCTTTGGCACAAGCAAATCTGCAAAGAGTTGTATGGACAGGTCTTTGGGCCCAAAGTCTGAAGGCCTCTATATTGTGCAGATGTCCCTACTAGAGAACTCTGACTGTGGAAGAAGAATGAAGAACCACATAAAAACTGGACAGCTGTCCATCAACTCTGTCACTGGGCATATGGTGCTGATGCAGTGGGTTCACAAATGGAGCAGTCAGAGTTCCCGGAGAGGCCATGGCAGGTTTCCACCTTCTTAGGTAACTCAGCTCCTGCAGCTGCTGCTGGTACAAGTTTGACCTGCCAGTCTTTGATCTAGTACCAGTCTTAGGTGAGACCAAGCACCTTGATGGCAATGTGACTGGTCTTTCACCCTGCACAAGGCAATATTTCATCCTGATTTGGATTGATGGATATCTCAGACATGGATTTATCTTCCCTCCCCATCTGTACCTCATCCAAGGACTCCAACTGACTAGAATACTGTAAATCTGCCCCTAAACCCCCCCCCCGTGCACACACCAAATTCACTTCAGACAGAGAACTTCATATTACAGTCACACATGTATGTGAGCTCGAGCGCACAGATGTGCGCAAGTGCACACACACACACACATACATATATCTGTAGGCAGCCCTCATCCAATAAGCAATAGTCCTGGTATTTACTATACCACTCTGGGGCTGCTGCTGGCTTGACAAGGCATAGGAATAGTGTCTTACAATCATGGCTAAGTGCAAGCTTGAACATAAAACCTAGCACAGATAAGGCACATCTTTTGGGAGGCAATATAAACTTTAAATTAAGAGCCAGTTAAGAGATGCTGCCGCCACTGTGGGTACCAATTCTCTGCATACAGGCCTTTGGGGACACACAGGAGTCATACTAAAGCCATAGCATGCACTCTTCCTTTTGCTGCAGCTGGTCTTGGCTACTTATGCCTCACACCTGCACCCTACCTGGAGGAGTCTCTTTATCTGACAGGAACCACCACCATACCTAGAGATTCCTGAGAAGAATCTCAGGGGTTCCCCTAAGTAACACCTGTGACTCCTCATACAACTAAACCTCCAGCATTACCCAGTTTCTGCCCTACCCTCAGCTGCATTTCCCACATTGCCATAAAATTTTCATTATAGCAACCCCCCCCCCAATTAAAAAAAAAAGTCTTCCACAGGCTCCACATCTGAGCAGCCAGCTTAATAGCAGTTACCCAGCATATACTTTGGGGCTTCATTGTTTACAGCCCCATGAGTAAAGGCTCATGACTTTGAAAGCATGTTTAGCCTATATGCACTCTCTTTCCCAAACTGTGGTCACAGGATACATCTCTGTCCCACAGTGAGAGGCTGTAATACTATCTCTCACTCCTCATGTTCTTTTGATAACGTGACATACCCATCCATTTGAAAGTTGGGGGGTCCACGTTCCTTCCAATAAAAATTGTGCAAGTTTATGACTGCTCCAGCAGACATGGACGAAGTGTTGCTGTGTGATTCCCAAAGCTCATGGTAAAGATGGATGCCTTCCATTTAGCTCTCTGGCAACAACTATGCAGGAGTTCTAACCTGCTTTGTGCAGTGTGGCAACTCTCAATCCACCAACCTGTTTGGAAACTCCAACTGGCCCACATGGAAAAGCCTGAAACAACATGAAGACAGAAAAATCTGTCCCATCCCCCACTGTGCCAGCTCTAACCACCATTAGACTGTGGCTTCAGGAGAGATCCTGGGTCGGGACCACTTCATTGGGTCCCTTCCTGAATTTCTAACCATCAGAAACTATGACAGATAATCACCATGCAGAAAATATGGCCTGGTTACGACCATACACAAGCACAGGGCTGTTGTAGCAGACCTGGACAAAACCCACAATCTGGGTCCAGCCCAGCCCAGGGCAGCTAAATCTTGGATGACCTGCTTGCAAGATGCAGGAGAGGAGGTTGAGGAAGAAACAGAGCAGTTGCAGGACTGTAGAGGACTAGAACTGTGTGAGGCATTATTGTTACACAGCATCTGACAATGACCAACACAGGTGAATCGGGAATAAAAGAAGGCACTGCTGTTCCCAAAGATGAGATAGTTCATCATTTTAATCCAGGTGGCACTGTGACAGTTATCATGAAAAACAGTGCTGGGCACACTGGCGCATGCCTTTAATCCCAGCACTTGGGAGGCAAAGAGAGATGAATCTCTGTGAGTTCGGGGTGAGTTCCAGGACAGCTGGAGCTACATAGTGAGAACTTGGTTCAAAGAAAAGGAGGGAAGGAGGGAGGGAGGGAGGGAGGGAAGATGAAAACATTGCTCCCCTTTTTGAGTCTCTGAGAGTATATAACAAACGATGCTCTAGGTTTTTCTTACCTATCACCTAGAACAAAATGTTGCCAAGTTCCTGACCACCTCAGCAAAGGAAACAATGGAAAATACCAGAAAGCAGGAGCTAGAATTGGCAGCTCTATAAGTATAAAATTAATTTTATAAGAGGTCAGGGACTTCCACTAATAAAGTGTTTATTGATACAGCCAAGCAGGAGATTCAGGTTAGAAGTTTTTAAAAAAGAAGTGTCAAGAGATTCATTTAAGCCAGTATTACAGGAATCTACACTTCAGTCCAAGTGGAAATGACAATAAATAACTACCCATGAACATGGACACTCAGGACAAAGTGAGAAGCCGTAAAGAGTGGAAACAGAGCCCAGTTTCCTCAATCAAACCCAATCTCATCTATGGCTCACAGGGCTTAGCTTTCCTGGGACAGTGGGTTAAAAAGCATTCATAGCATGTACAAAATAATCACTACTTGTTGACTTTAAAATTGAATATAATTTGATTAGAAAAACAATTACTGGAGAGATAGCTCAGTGGCAGGTCACTTGCCTAGCTAGAATGCATGATACCCAAGTACAATTCCAGCAGCATACACATATACACACATGCATGCATAGATACATACAGTCATACACAAATGCACACACACATGCATGCAAGTGTGCATACACATACATAGAGACATACACAGACTCACGCATGTATATATAACAGACAGATATACATGCACAAACATATGTGTGCACATACAGACACTACATGCAGACATGTACACACACACACATATATATTTTTTCCTGTGTACACATAGTCATATACACATAGACATACATGCACATATGCCCTTGTACATACAGAGACATACACACACCTAAGCCTGCGCACACACATATGTATACATATACACAAAGAAAGGGGACATTTCATGGCATCTATTCCACAGTTCATATATTTATTTTTGACATTACTTCCTCACATACTCATTTGTGACCTCATTCACCTTCCCTAGGCTCCACTAGACTCTGAGAACATGAACTTTATTTTGCAAGCTTTGATGGCAAAGAAGAAGAAGAAGGAGGAGGAGGGGGAGGAGAAGAAAGGGAGAGAGAGAGAGAGAGAGAGAGAGAGAGAGAGAGAGAGAGAGCCAGCCAACCAGCTGTGTGGCTTTGGTAATACTGACTTGACTGACATGATTTTTATGTTCAAATTCAACTCACTACACTACCCAAAACAGCAAAGGAGGAGAACATCAGAACCTCTTAGGAACACACACACACACACACACACACACACACACACACACACACACACAATGAGAGAGTTCCAAACTCAAGCCAAGCATTTTATTATCACTACCCTAAAATGCTGAGGCACACACCTGCATCGCCATAGGGCCTCTGAGTGGCAGCAACATTAACAGTGGAAATGTATGGGGAGCCAGCCCTGTGCAATATTGGGTCTTGTTCAGCAGCATCCCCGGTGTTCACTAAATAGATACTAGTGGTACCCTTCCTTCATCCTGAGTCACTTCAGTCACAAATCCACTAAGGGGCAAGATCAAGGCCACCCCCAGTTAGTAGCCATGGCATTGTTGTAGAATCATTTTCCTAAGGATGGAAGGGAAGGAAGAACCTCTGGAGCTTGAGGAGATAATGAATGGAACATGCTTATGCCCCACATGGCCTCACTCTGTTTCCTCTGCCTTACAGATTGGTGTCCATAAGACAATGTTCACAGGCATACTGATATTCAAATATAATATAACTCCAGAGCCTCTGAAAAGTCTACCAGTGACCCTTAAAAGGACATTAAAATGCAGATGAGCAAAAATACTGTTGTGTGGATTGAGTTGTGTCCACTAGTAAAGTTACGTTGAGAATGCAGTATGGTATTGCATAGGAGACTGAGGCAGGAGGATTGTACATTCTAACCAGCCAGTGCTACATGGCAACATAGTGAGACCCTGTCTCAATACCAAAGCAAAATAAATGCTGCAATGTGTTGAAATTCTAGCTGCTCCCCACCACAAAGAGCTTTAGGATGTGACCTTGCTTGGTAAGCATTTATGGATGCACGCAGCTGGCCAATTCTCAGAGTCCAAGAAAGGTATGTTGAAGGGGTAGTGCATAATAGATGAACACCAAAAGATTAATAGGAATTAATCAGCCAAAGGGGTAAATATGTGTGTGAATGGGACATTCCATGTACCGAATCAGGCATTTTGGTTAGTGACATCTTCATATCCCCACAGGATTTGTCTGGGACAAATCCTATTTAATAAAATAAAAAAAAGTTACTAAATTTTACTTTCAAAGATGTGTCCAGTATGCTTAGGCAGTGGGTCACTAAGAAGGCTCTTCCCAAATCATTGCTATGATTTTAGAAATTATTTTTAATTATAAGCATACAAATAAACATTGAAATAGGATTTAACCCAAGCCTCCAAGTGCTCAAGGCAACAATGATAAGCAAGGATTTTCCAGGTGAAGAACATGTTCCCAGCAACGCAGAAATCCCCTTTTAGAGGAAATTCGTAGGAGCTGCACATCACATGGTGTACTCTGAAGATGGATGAAACTTGGTTCTGGAGGAGGTTCTTGACAAGGGTCAGGGAGGCTGGGTATAACCCAGAGGCTTGCGACCACATGCGTTTCTTGTTTCAAACCCTTGTGGGTCGAAAACCAAGGCAGAACTTAACTCTGTCATCAATGCCAGCTTCAAGGTCTCTCACAAGGTATTGCCCCTAGACCTCTCAGAAAGCCCTATTAAGATGTCTTCTGGAGCTGCACCATCTCAAGCTTGCATAGGAGTGGAATCTGCTGTGCCCCACTTATCAAGTAGCTAGCTTCAACAAACCATGAGAAGGGGAAGAGAGGAAGCATAGGAGCATAAAGAAGGATGAAGTAAAGGGAGAAGTGTGGGGAGGAGAAGGAGAGTCAGAGAAAAAGAAAGAGGTATGTCAAGACAGATACAGCCTGCCACAGACATAACCACCCATAACTCTTTCCCCCATCATACTCACTGGAAGCATGTCACTCTGTCCAGGGCTATGGGGGGGGG